>CAUYTI010004013.1:0-41897 GCA_963575145.1 Galago senegalensis | reverse complement strand
ATGGCTGCAACCAAAAAAAAAAAAAAATGGCCAGGCGTTGTGGTGGGCGCCTGTAGTCCCAGCTACTTGGGAGGCTGAGGCAGGAGACTCGCTTGAGCCCAGGAGTTGGAGGTTGCTGTGAGTTGTGATGCAACGGCACTCTACCCAGGGGGATAGCTTGAGGCTCTGTCTCCAAAAAAAAGACTTCAAAAGTGGGAAAAGGGGCCACATCCAAAGAAGTCCACGCTAGCTGGAATTCCAAAGTCTGCCTCCACATGTGTAACTGGAGCATTTTCCTTTGCACAAAACTTTATGGCAAAACACAGTTGTGACTGGTAGTCTGCCATTTGTATTGGACCCATGATTTAACCTCTCTGAGCCTCATTTTTCACATCTATTAAACAGGGATGAAGACTGAGCCTCAAAATCCTTGTGAGGTTCATGGCATAAACTTTATCAATTTCATTTCACAGGCAGACAAATTTACATTCCTAGATTAAGTGATTAATCCGGGAATCCCTGAATTTACGGAACCAGAGCTGGAGACATGCTCCTCCAACTCCCAGTAGACGGAGTATTTCCACTCACCTGTGGGTCTAAGCCTAGAGGAACAGTGATTTGTAGAACACAAATTGTGTTCACTCTGTAATCCTGCTTTCAGCTAAACTAGGAATTCCAGTAGTCAGGATATGACCTTTCGTGACCATATTATAAATCTTTCTTAGGACCCCCTAAAACCTTATAAATCCATTCTTAGGAAATGAAGAATTCACAAGTTAAATATTGTCTAAATCCATAGCAGGTGGCAAGACCCATGGCATTTTTGCATTTTCAATTTTTTTACATCCCGTTTTATAAACCTATGGATGATAGAAACAAAATTCCACAAGAGCAACCATGTTTAACCCCCAGACCCTTCTGGTCACAATCCAGGGCAGGGCCTGGAAGCATTCCGTCCCACACTCTGTGCCCCGACAACTACTGTTGCTTTCTACGCTGTTGTTAAGTATGCTTCAGTTTTTCCCATGTAAAACAAGTTTCACTTTGCATGTTCAATTATAAACGTCTTCAAACAAGCTTAATGGGATCAGAGATAAGGAAGGCCAGCCTAATTTAGTAAAAAGACTAAATAATGACATTTTAAACGGTAGTTTTCTTACTTTCCCATAGCTGAAACTGCCAAAGCATTAGTAAAATTTTAAGAGTAACAGCTTCAATGAATAGATAAGAGCAGCTATCAATTAGCATAGGAATTGTTTGTAAGCAATCCTCACTTAGAGGACCTTTTAAAGTCATCCCCAGACTTCAGTTGAAAACCTACTTAGCGGTAGAAATAAAGGAAATATTTGTCTTTAAAGTGTTACAATAAGTACCCATCTTTCCCCTGCAGCTTTGTTTACATTTTCAATTTGCATTATCCAGACCTTGGAAGAAAGCCTTTGAGAGGCAAAAGTAAACTTCAGCTTAGATAGGAAATGAAATCAGAACCACATTCAGAAAAATGCCAAGAAGCTCCCAATGCACAAGTGCTGACTTATTCCTTTCTTTTCTGCCCTAAAAGTTTTCCCCAAATCCCTCCTTCCAAAATACCCTTCCCTAACACAGGTTTCTCTTGGGAGATAATGGCACATGTAGGAAAGGACCTCACACACGGGCAGCACAGTAGCTGACACTCAGATGGTAGTTGATTGTGAAATATGAGTATATGATCAGTGTTACTGGAGGAAAGGAATAACATCACTAGTAGAACACGTCATTCCTCAAAGGATGGAGATTGCTTAATTAATTGATTATATTTAGCCCACAGAGGTCAGTAACTTTTAGGAGCCAATGCAGGTTTTAGACTATCATAGACTAAGCAAGATCAAGAGCCAGGAAACCACTTCTGTTTTTTGAGATATGCATATTTTTATGAGTGCACCTGGCTCCATCATTTGCCCAGAAGCACAGAACCAGCAGAAAAATGCTGGTTAGTATTCAGGGAACAGAAGTTTCCGGCGCATTTAAAATAAAGGAGCTGAAATTGTATAATCAGAGAGCATCAGGAATGGAGAATCAGACAGTGGCAACCAACTCATTGGGGTGGTTGAAAAGCTGCCCCTGTTTCTACAAAGAGCTGCTTAACAGAAGGACTCTGGAGGGGCCAAAGACAACATTGATTGGCAACCCTGAATAGCCGGTGCCAAGCTGACAACTTCACTTGCGTCTTTCAAAGCTTGATCCCATGTAGAAAGAAGACAGGAAGGAAATGCACCAACAGGATAAAAGTCATTGTGTCTGAATAGTGGGATCATGAGTGATTATATTATGCTTTCCTATAGTTTTAGTATTTTTATCAGATAGGCATTAACTATAAATACATAATTTTTAACTATCATTTTAAAACATTAATTGTGAATCACAATAATGACCCGATAACCATCTAGGTGCAAAAGGAGAAAGCTTCTATGACAGCAGTCCCTAACCTTTTTGGCACCAGGGACTGGTTTCCTGGAAGACAATTTTCCATGGACATGGGTGGGGTGTGGTGGAGCCAGAGCTCAGGTGGGGATGGAAGTTATGGGGAGCAGCTGGCGGCTGTAAATACAGATGAAGCTGCTTGGCTGTATTGCCCACTGCTCTCCTCCTGCTGTATGGCCTGGTTCCTAAGTTTCACCAAGGTAATTTTTCCAGGATGGTGGGAGGAGGTGTGGGGTGGTTGGGGCAAGTAGAAGCTCTGCAGGCTGGTTCCTAACAAGTCACAGACCCAGGACTAGTCTGCAGCCCCAAGGCCTGGGGATTGCAGCTTTATCCAACCTACCTCAGTTTGGCAAACTATTTTAGCTCAAGTAACCTACGTGGGTAATGTCTTCATCCTTCCTAATAATTATTATTTTATTGGTGGTGTGATGATAGCTAACAGTTACTGAGCACTTACTTTGTGTCCAGGCAACATAACCATGCTTTATGTTTATTCTCAAAACATCCTATGTGATAGAGACTGTCATTATGCTCATTTCCCAAGGAAAATACTGAAAACTCAGGGGTTACATTACTTGCTAAAAGATCCCATGGCAAGTAAGTGGCTAATCAAGACCAGAATATAAAGCCAGAGTTGTCTGAGACCTCAGTTTTTAATCCCTTGGTTCAAAGAACTCAAAACAACTTCCTTAAACATCATCTTTTACCCTTTCTCCACTCTCAGTTGCTCCTAAATTCATTTGAGCTTCTTTTATTCAAGACACCCTCTCAAATGTAAGCTTCTTGGTAGAAGAAATTTGTGTCTGTTTTGTCCACTGCTGGATTCCCAGAGCCAAGAACAGAGCCTGATGCTCAATAGATACTCGGTAAGCACTTGTCACCTTGATGAACAAGCTCCAGTACATCAAATTTTAACCACAATATTCCATTTTTTGAGTTCTACAACTCTAATGCACAAAGTAGGCTCCATGGTTTTTTTTAATATTCCACTGGGATCAAGACTGGCCACTTGTTTATCCAACAGTTTTCCTTTACTATGGGACTCAGTGGAGATCCCCCTTCCAGTTTCCCCTGGAGTTGGGAGTGGGATCTTGACTGAGTTCCAGCTAGAGCAATGTGAATGGAAGTGATGCAGCCACTTCCAGGTCTGATACGTAAAAATCCAATCTTCCACATTTTCTTCCTTTTATCAGCTAGAAACATGACAGAGACAGTAAACAAAAAAATCCAGGGTCTCTGAATGTCTGCATGGAGTATAGTCTCTACCACTCTGCTGACCTACACTGAACCAGGACCAGGACGTGAGCAAAAAATAAACCTTTGTTTTGTAAAGCTAGTATATCTCGGAATCATTCATTAAAGCAGTAAGTCTTCCCTGACCCATATCAGTTAAAAATTAAACATATATATATTTACATATGTATATACACATACATGTGTATATATATACGTTTAATTTTTAACTGATATGGGTCAGGGAAGACTTATAAGTCTTGTCAGCGTGGTTGCTTTAACCAGATTTTTATGTAAAATGAATATAAAAATATTTTTAAAAGTGGCCTGGCATGGTGGCTTATGCCTATAATCCTAGCACTCTAGGAGGTTAAGGTGGGTGGATCAGCTGAGCTTGGGAGTTTGAAACCAACCTAAGCAAGAGCAAGACCCTGTCCCAACTAAAAACAGAAAAGCTAGCTAGGCACTGTGATGGGCACCTGTAGTCCCAACTACCTGGGATTCTGAGGCAAGAGGATCACTTGAGGCCAAAAGTTTGAGGTTGCTGTGAGCTAAGATGATGTCATGGCACTCTACCCAGGGTGACAGAGTGAGACTCTGTTCTCAAAAAAAAAAAAATTTTTTTTTAAATATATGTGGCCTGCTCAGACAACTTATATATAAATTATAAACTATATGATCTACTCTAAAATTGCGTTAATTATAAAACCTGCATCAAAATTTAAAATGTAAAAGAATGAGATGCAGATGAAATAAAAATATTTTTTAATTTTGTACTGGTTTCATTGCTTTACTAAAGGCACATTTTAAGGCACATCGGGACTTGTGAAAAGGTTTATCATTAACAGTAGTGGAGAGAAACCTATATTTCAGATGGTCTTCTTGCTATTTGGGCAGGCCAAGTTGATGTCCGTTCTGATTCTACCTTTATTGTTCTCACCTCCCAACATAGCTGACAAAGAATTCAAATCGGGAGTAGAAATGACAACTCCACACTTGTCATTGGTTACTTTTATAATACTGGTATCATCTTCAATCCACGGTTTCTTTGAAGTAGTATAATCCGTTTGTCTATTTTGGGAAGGTTGGTTTCATAAAACTAGATCATAAAATCCATAAATCCTCAGAATCAGGCACAACTAAATCGGTGTGTCCCCTGAGGGTTAGTGAACACAGAAAAGTCCCAACGTCAACCCCACCCCACCCCCCAAAATGTGGGAGGACTAGGTGACACATGTAGCTGTCTGGCATCCCATCATTTAAGGACATCAGTGTCAATTCACATTACTAAAAATATGTAAAAAACATTAAACTTAAAATTCTCCCGTTTTGTTACAAAATAAATTGAAGTTTTAGCACTGAACAAACCCTGTGACAAGTACACGCTGTTTTACAGACCAATGTCTGGCAGGTGCTTTGGATAGCCAAGTCCTGCTGCTCTCATTTCTTGAAGTTCATGATCTGCTCCCCAGCTAAGCATGGAATAAGGTGGCTAATGTCACTCACTTTAACCCTCTCCCCCTATAAGCCCTACTGTACCCCAGAGTTCTCCTTCTTCCTATGGGTTAGAAGTCTTGGTTGCTTTTCCCAGTAACACAAGTTACTAGTTAACTGCTCTTCAATTTGGCCTAATGCAAATCATAGAAGAAATAAAACCCTACTTACCCATTCAGGGAAACACCTATGGCTGAAGACAGTGACTGGCAGGAAGCAGGACTGTGACAAGCACCCAGGGCTATGAGTTACAACACACAGGTGCAACCTAACTGCCTCTTCAGGGAAGTCAACATAGTCCTTTGTATCTCAGGGGAAAAAAAGAGCTAGGGGAGAGGAGGTTCTTTAGCCTGGCTTGCGTGAGCTGCGTGAGGGCTACAGAGAGGACAACTTGGCAAGAATTTCAGAATTTCAAAAACAAAACATTTTATCTGATGCTGTCTTCCAGGAAAATCTTCAGGGCAGCTCGGGACAAGAGAAGACCTAACCAATTTTAGAATTTCATACCCTTAATCAAGAGTCTGAGAAGATCAGATCACAGTGGAGAAAGGAACAAGCAGGGCTTCCTGGCCACCCAGAGGGTAAAACACACAAAAGACTCTCAGAGCGGGGAGAAAGCCCCCAGCTGTGGCGGGCTGAGTAGCAAGGATCTGGGTGGAGCATCACATTAGGCTTTGAAAGCAAGGCTGAGTTCAAGTTAAGGCTCTGACACTTAACTAGCTGTAGTTCTTCAATCAACCTGTCTGTGACTTAGTCTTATCATAACTCATGTACGGATAATAAGGGCTACTTTGTGCCATGTTTAGGAGGATCTAATGAAACAGCAGATACAACTGACAGAATCCAAGATTTGGCACCTCATAGGTTTTCAGTAAATAGTTATCTTCTTCTTTACTATCACTACCATTCACTCTTTTTGCCCTTGCTCATTTTTACGAGGAAATAGATGAGGCATAGCTAACATTTGCCAAGTACTAAAAATTAGGCTTGGCAAGTGCTTCTCAACATCAGAGATTAGAGGAGTGCTTTGTGGTGGGCCATGCAGAGTGGATGCCCGTGCCCTGCAAGACCTTGCCAAGAAGCCACAGACGATGAGCAGTAGCAACAAAGCAACTAACTCCAGCCAGGCTGGAGGACGGGCAGCAGGTGGGCAGCTGGCAGCCTGCAGCAAGAATGACCTTACTGATCCAAGAATGCCCTCAGCAAGGTGGGCGAAGGGCAAAGAGGAACTTTGAAGGCCTGGCAGATTGGACAAGAGGATCTTCTTTACCAACAAAGAGCATTCATGTGGTGCAAATCAATCAAACCAATCTCTTTTCTCATGCAATAGCTGTGGACTCAAGCCATGCCCAGGCAATCTTGTTCACCAGGGTTTACATTTTAGTAAGCTTTGTCTTTAGAGAAACAACCAAAGGGCTTCCCTCAACAGTGTCCCCTTACTGCTACAATTCTCATGTGAACACACGAGCATCTTTTTATCATTTTAGAGGGTCGTGTACGCTGCTTACCAAGTCCAAGTTATGTGTACAGTTCGTAGGGAGAACAGTGAGTTTTGATCTGCCTGAAAGCCATGAAGCATATCCCCCAAACCAGGATAGAATTCTTACAGACTTACTCACACTTTTTTTTTACAAGGGCACCAAAAGAGATAGAACAAGTGATCTTTGGTATATTCCCCTCACCACGACTATACGGCACAAAATTCTTTCCTTCTTAATGGTAAGCCCTGCTCAAGCACAATGATACAAAAATTGTCCCTGTTAAGAAAAGTCATTTTACCATAAGAATATTTGCATCTGAATATTTACAGTAGCCTAATCCACACTGGCCAAGATGTGGAAATAACCCAAATGCCCTTCAACACATGAATGGATTAATAAATTGTGGTATATGTATACTATCGGGTACTATTCTGCCATACAAAGATGGAGATTTTGCATCTTGTGTAACAACCTGCATGGATTTGGAGAACACTCTCCTAATTAAAGTATCACAGGAATAAAAAAGCAAGCTTCCCATGCACTCAATACTGAGTTGAAACTAGTAGATTAACAACTACATGCTCACTTGGGGGAAAAACTCAATTTACATTCACGAAGTGGGGTTTGGCAAGTTCCCACCCAAAGGGAGCAGTGCATGGGTGGGGTATCTGGCACACGGGTCTATTGGTAAAGGAAACAACTACAACTCAGACTTTATAAATGGAAGCAATGTACCCTAATCATGTGTACCCTCATACTAATCTTAAAAAAAAAAAAAAACAGGTTGTGTTTGAAGGGTTCTCATTTATGCCCTTTGGGAAAAATAGCAACACAATCCCTCAGAGAGGCATTAATGATTTGATTAAAGTAGCTGTTGACTTTTGAAAACCAATGTGCCAGTTTTCGGCAAAAAAAAAAAAATTTTTTTTTAACTAAGTGTATCTCTATTTCCTGTTTCTGAATTTAACTAGCTGAAAATGTAACCTCAGAGTTGACGAAAAAAAATTTTTTTTATTGCTGAGGATTCATTGAGGGTACAAAGAACCAGGTTACATTGATTGCATTTGAAAAACAAATATGTCTTAAAGGGAGAAATCTGAAAGAAGTTGTGAGCAAGCAGAAACTAGAGTTCCTTCTTATGATTGTCAGTTGGCCTTTGAAAGGTACCTTGACGTGATTGCTATTAGAATATAAATCTTAACAGCTTCACAAATAAAGGGAGTCATTTCAGGAAGTGGCAGAGAGAACAGTAGCAAATCCATGAAGGATAATACCAGTAAAAAGTGCTGTAGAAGATACAAACTATGCTACTTAATGAAGTATTGAAAAGATTCAAATTATTCCTGACTTTACTGCAGTTAATATAAATGTCTCGAGTCAATAAATCTCGGTATTGATTAATCTATACCCCCACCCAATTCAATTTTTTAAAAACCTACAAACTCCCACAAGCAAAAGGGGCAGATGTGACAATAGCTATTTAGAAAATCAATACAGCTCAAGAGATCTAGAGAAATTAACTACAGGAGAGATGACCCATTAAATCATCCAGTTCATCTCCCTCTCCCTTTTGGCCCCTTGAAGGCTGTTCTCCTTCAGTATCTTTGAGCCACTTTGTCTAAGTAAGTTATATAAGGCAACAGATACAGGGGCTTCTTTCTTTCCCGAAGATACTAGCTCCATCTCCTACCTTCAATACAGAATCCCACGTCTTACTCCCCATCAGTGATCCTCCACTCCGGTGGCATATTAGAATCATCCAGGGAGCTTTTTGGTATACAGTAATCTCCCCACTGTCCAATATCCATAGGGATTGGTAGATTCCAGATAAATGTAGTTTCTGGTTGCTTGAGACTTACTATTTAAAATAGGCCTAATTCTATACCACATATTCGACCACACCATACCATAAACTCTGTATTGACTTGCTATTAATATTGACATATGCTAATTAGGAGCAAATTAAGACAAATAAAGACAAACTTCCCTTACTGTAAAACTGTGTTACACCAATGTGTACATAATGCATGCACCAACATGTATACAGAATTAGTCTCATGGTATTAGGGCAATCTTACAGCATTAAGCAGACATAATCTATATATCTGGGTATAGGACACCAAACTTGGGGAACACAAGTCCCAGGGGACCATGTCATAGTAGTGTGTATGCAGTCTAGTAACACACTCCATTATTTAACTCCATATCAGCAGAGGCACCATAGCAAAGCCGTACAATGTATGCAGAATATGACCAGTCAGAAACCTACTTACAGACAGGTCTTTAATCAAAATATCACCCATGAAGCACAGGCCAATATGATGGCAGCAGTGGAAAGAAAGTCCATACCCAATTGTAACTAGCTCGGAAAGCAGTAGAGGCCCTAACATAGATGCTTGAGGGTGCTGAGAACACAAGGGAGCAGCAGGAGTGATGCAGAAGTGTCAGCTTACTGATGGCTGGGCTCACCAAGTTTTGGGGAGCCAGGTCACATGCCAGTTGCAGTTCCAGATAATGGGGCAATAACTGTACACTACTATCATGGCTTATACCCAGAGACCTTTTATATAATTGATCTGGGGTGGCAAGGGGGTACCAAGTGATTCTAACATTCAGAAGGGACTAAGAACCAGCTCTCTACAAATTCAACAGGTGTATTCCTTCTCCAGCTTTGAGTGCCTTCTTGTTGGTCATTGGAAAACTAACTCAGTACCTCCAGACTAGGAGTAATATGATAGATAATAATAAGTCAGTGGATCCCGGTTGGCTGAGAACCATTTTTGCAAGAAATCATTATTGCTGTTGGAAGTGTGACGCAGACCTCAGTGGATTGCGGCACTTAAGGAATAAAGGGTTGAGAGCTAGTGTTTAAACTCAGAGGGAAAAGACAACTTTCCCAAATAACCTCATCGGGAACAACTAACTAAATGGAGTGCTACCTAAACCTTAGTTTGGGGAGAAAATTAAATTTAAATGTAAATATATAAAAACATACATATACAACCTAAAAACTAACTTTTGTTGAATCCTTAGCATGTGCAGGCACCATCCAAAGTGCCTTGCAGGCCCGGCGCCTGTGACTCAAGTGGCTAAGGAACCAGCCACATACACCTAAGGTGGTGGGTTCAAATCCAGCCTGGGACCACCAAAACAATGACAGCTGCAACCAAAAAAATATCTGGGCATTGTGGTGGGTACCTGTAGTCCCAGCTACTTGTGAGGCTGAGGCAGGAGACTCGCTTGAGCTCAGGAGTTGGAGGTTGCTGTGAGCTGTGATGCCACCGCACTCTACCCAGGGGGATAGCTTTAGGCTCTGTCTCGAAAAAAAAAACAAACAGCAACAACAAAAAAAAGTGCCTTGCATATAGTATTAACTTACCTAAATCTCCCATAGCCTTGAGAGGGGGAGAGGGTGCTATTATCATCCTGTTACAGGCAGAAAGAAACTAAGTCCCCAGGGTCACCCAAGTAGTAAGTGATGGAGCTAGAGTTGTAACTTAGGCAGATTGGCTCCAGAGCCCATGCTCTTAACCCATTAATCTTAGCCACGTGGTGTCACAGTGTGTTACTTAGACATAAGGCAAACAACTGATATTGGAAACTAAAGGCAGCACATAAGTCCTAAAAGGATGCAATTTATGCAACAAATAACTATAAAGCAATGATCCCAAACATTCACATGCATAAGAATCACCAGAAGAGTTTTATTAATTTTGTTTTTTTGTTTTGTTCTGTTTTTTTTTGAGATAGAGTCTCACTCTGTTGCCCTAGGTAGAATCTATGGCATCATCAGAGCTCGCAGCAACCTCAAACTCTTGTGCTCAAGAGATCTTCTTGCCTCAGTCTCCCTAATGGCTGGAACTACAGGTGACCACCACAATGCCTGGATAGTTTTTCTATTTTTGGAATAGACAGGGGTTCACTCTTGCTTAGGCAGGCCTCAAACTCCTGAGCTTAAGCAACCCACCCTCCGCAGCCTCCCGAAGTGCTAGGATTATAGGCGTGAGCCACCAGCTTACTGCAGAAGAGATTTTTAAGGCAATGAGGGAAACTCTATCCTCCAGAGATTCTGATTCAGTCATCTAGGTGGGGCCTGTGAACTTGCATTTGTAACAAGGTGAAAACGTCATTTGATACTATCAAGTTCCCCAGAGAAGCTCCAGGTGAGAACTGAGATAAAGCAATTGGGGCAGTCAGCAGCGAACCAGAAGCCTTGCAGAGAGCCCTGTCAGGAGGCTGGAGGGGCAGAAGCAAAGCTGCAGGGAGCAAAGCAGCACTTTAGGAGCAGCGGAGCCGGCGAGGGGCAGTGTCTCTTCCACTAGTACTCTGAGGAAAGTTATTTTTAGGTAAGGGGGAAATGCCAGAATAAAAGGAGAGATTAAAAAATCAAGGGAGACAGGGGGAAATTGATGATAGGCTGAGGATCTGGAGAAGGTGGGGGGGTGCGGGACAACTGCAGCGAGTCCACCTGCCCAAGCCGCATGTGCAGAGAGGCCGGCCTAGAAAGACGGGCTCACACCAGGCCCTTGGCACCGTGTCTGATAGAACAAGTGTGCACTTCCCAACCAGTACTCAAGAGCAAGGTTAAGAACTATCTTAGGAATAGTTTCTCAAAGTCTGTTGAAAGGAAAAGGAAAAAAAAAAAAACAGTACCCCAGGGTGCAAAATTACCAGGCTTGGGCCAAACCCTCCTGGGTACTAGTGCTTTGTTTGATTGACATGTCACTCCTAAGAGGACCATCAGCTGCCATGAGAGAAATTTTCTCTTATGTGTGGAAGTTACTTCAGCTCAGTGGTTCAAGCCTGGCTGTACAACCGGCTACTTAATTTACAGGAGTCTGCACAAAAATGAAAATGTGGACTCCTTTGTTGGAAAAATTAGTAGAAATTTTAAGATGGCAAGGGCAGAGCACTAAAGCAAGGGTGGGGCCCTTCCTTGACGATACAGCTGCCTGCCCACAAAGCCAGCCCTGCCTGGCTACACTTAGAATCGCCTGGGGTATCTTTAAAATTGCTAACGCCTGGGCCACACCTGAGACCAATTAAAACCATACCCTCTGGGGGGTGAGAAGCACACATCAAGAGTTTTTAAAGCTCCCCATTGATTCCAATGCACTGCCAAGGCTGAGAACCACTGCTTACTTGTCATAGAATTGGACTTAATACCAGCTTTGAAAATCATTTTAAGAAATTCTACCTGGAACAAAATATAATGACCCTTCAAAATGGGCTGTAGCCCCACTTACGTGGTAGTGAATTACATTTCTCCACCTACCCTTTCCTCTAAACTGGCTTGAATTATTAGTGTAAAAGAAATGAATATAAACCTCCTCCTATAATAAATACATGTGTTACCATACAAACCAAAAATGAAGAGATGACTTGAGACATGGAGAGTCGTGCTAAATTCCTTTAAGGCTGCTGCCTGAGTTTTCTTGGCTCTACTGAATGCATTCTTCCAAAGTCCGGGCACCGGCCCAGAGCTCTTCCACCCCTCTGAATAATGCATGTTACCAGGTCCTTCCAAGCAACAGTGATCTTTGGACAGACTGTTCAGTTAAGGCAGGAGAATCCGACTGACACCAAATCCAAAGCTTGAGATTTATCCCAGGAGACAGGATCACAAATGAGGATGATCATCCAAGCAGCATAGCTGGGCAGCAACCAGCGGGATGCATCGCTACCTAGGAGTTCTCAGCCACAAACCCAGCCAAGGTGATGAGGTGCTACCGTGAAGGGAGAAGAGAGCCTTCCCCACGGGGATCTCAGACCCAAAGGGCAGCAGGGAAGCCAATACCTTTATAGTGGCCTTCAGGCAAGCAATTACACCACAGGCTAAGGCAAATTATGTAGCCCTCCCATGGGGGCCCCCTCAGATAACAGCAAGGACTACCCTGAAGTCTTTCATTCCCATCCCATTAGCAACAGAGAAATAAGTAATGCTTTGGAGGTAAACTCCATGGATTAGAATCCTGGCTCATCATTTGGTATCTATGTGGTTTCTCTGTGCCTCAGTTTCCCATCAGAAAAATGGGGCTAATAAACTACCACAGAATTGCTGTCAAGATGAAAGGAGTTCATCCACGCATCGTGCCAGGTGCCACGCTTGACACGTGGTGAGCACTTAGTAAACACTAGCTTAGTTACCACTCCCTACCCCCACAGAACTCCCCAAATACTCTGTCTCACTTCTCTTCCTCTTTGCCCAAAATGAAACCAAGATTTGAAAAGCTTAAGTGATTGGCTCCAGGTACCTGAAGCTAGTAGCAGCTGTGCCCAGGACTGGCACCCAGGTTTCCCATTTTATATTCTCAACCTCTCATGGCACCTGACTTGAGAATTGAGCGGGACTCTGTCTGCAGCCTCCCCAGTTGGGTATGCAGTGTACCCACACCTGGCTCTTAGTGGAGATCAAAGAAGGTGTGGGATGCTGTCTGCCACATGGTAGGTGCTCAATCATGTTAGCTGTGGTTATTGTTATTGTTGCTACTGTTCACATGCTATTGATGAACTTGCAGGAAAACTGCATGTAAATTTATAATCTCCACCACATTATAGACTTACTTGAAGACCTGGGTATCTTGCAGAATCCAATGTTGAACGCTTTGATAAAAAAACAGAATTATTCCTGGTAAAGTGATTAAAATCACCCTGCTGAATTATCCCATGCCTATAGGAGAGGCCTCTGTATTGGTATACTTAAAATAAGAGAATCCATGCTCTCAGCAAGGGATAGGGAAAAGACGAAGAAGAAGTCCAGCCTCAGAAACCTGTAGACCCACAGCTGGAGATTCACTAGAATGGCGACACGAAAAGGAAAAGGGACCCTGACCTCCAGGTATTTTTCAGACCCCACCCTTAGAGGGAAATGATAGACCGAGATGCAAAACCCAACTCACCTTCTATGGTTGATATTCAATTGACACGGCTCTAGGCCAAACCCTACCATTTAGGGAAAACTTCCTGACCAGTAAGATGACATTAAGTCACTGCATGTATTTTTCCATCCCAGCAAGCAGCTCTTCCAGAAAGAAACCTGCCCTATGGCACCAATTTCCCACTTTTGCTGAGTGGTCTAGGAAAAAAAAAAACTAAAAATTTTAAAACAACAATGAATCTGTGACAATTAAACTGGCACATAATGGAAGCCACAAATACATAATTACCATGTCCCACTTGGTACAATACATTCCGGAGTTGCCAAAAACTGCCCACTCTGATAGCAGTTGCCCTCATACAGGCCCTGGACACTGCAGCTGCATCTCAATGAGCCCAGTCGGCTGCCTGGAATGGTTTCCCTGGTAACAGGGTTCTGGCTGAGAGGGACATTGATTACCCCGAGGAATGAGTTTCCACTTGGAAGAAACTGGGTGAATGCAAAAACAGAGAATTTGGAGAGGGAAGAAGACTCCAAAGGGGTATGGAAGTCACTGAAGTACCAAGTTTTTCCCTTTCCGAGACAGAAGAAAGAAACATAAATTTAATTCCTGGAGGACTTTTGAGGTGAGACTTACAATTGAAATATTCTACCCATTCCTGACATGCCCATGTTCCTTATCAGGAGAACTAGACTGGTTGTCAAGACACTAGGATTCTAGCTCTCTCTCTTATTAATTCACTGGGTGACCCTAGATAAATCACAAGTAGATAAAAATCAAGGAAGTTAGGATCAGGTGATTTTCTAAGGCTGAAAGGCTGAGATCATCTGAGAAGAGAGGGGGCCAACCCAGCCCATGAGGGCAAATGAGTGAGAATTTCTATGTCCCTTTTCCCTGGCATTCGTATCTTAAAATTCTCTTCTACCACCAAACCTACTGTCTAAAACTAAGTCAAGATTTTTTACTACCTGTTTCTAAGCTTGACTTTCAAAGAAAATTTATGGTTGCCACCAGACTTAGCCAATTTCTATCACAAATGAAACAAATCTGAGTGCTACAGTGGATGAAAGAGCTCCCCTGTTGCCTGGTCCTGGGAGCAGCTGGAGCTAGCTCCTTTCCTATTATGGTTGCATGATGCTCTGAATGCCTCAACCTTCCTCATCAACCATGCATTAAAGATTGACAAACAATGTATTCCTGGGATCTCATGGAAGGAGAAAGGGAACAGCATATGTAGAGGCTCTGTGGCTGAGAAAGTGAGTTCATATGAGGCCAGGAAACAAATACGCCAATATGGCTAGAGGCCAGAAAGCAAGGAGAAGCAATCAGCGATGAGGACCCTACCACAGGGCCCAGATCATGCAAACCATGTGGGCTAGGCTAGTGATTTTGTTTTCATCCTAAGAGTTTCCGAAACTGTTAGCAGGGGAGAAAGGTGGAGGTAACAAGAAAAGATTTTATTTTGAAAACATTAATTTAGTTAAGGACATGAAAAAAGTCAATTACTGTCATAATTCAGGCAAAAAGATGACATTAGCTTGATGGATGATTTTTAAGCAGCAGGAAGGGCTGACATTTGCACAGTGGCTGTGGCCTCTCTTTCTGCTTCTCCTGGTTCCCGAGAAGATCTCCTGGTTCATCTACCACACTTTGTTCAGTGTTATGCCCTAGGACCTTTGTGCTGACCATTAACGTCCAAACCCAGAGGGGAGATTCCCCCACCACCTCTGTCTTATCACACTGATGTCTTATTTAATTAAAAGCCTGGAACCCTCCAGAGATTTTCTAGTCCTATTCCTTTAGAGACTATAAAAACCAGGAATGTCCAACCTGTGGCCTGCAGGACACATACTGAGTTTGTGAGGACATTTTTTGCTCATCTGTGATGGAGATCATAAAAACTATGCCTGGACTTTTTGGGGGTTTTTTTTGCTAATCAGCTTTCATTAGTGTTTGCATGTTTAATGTGTGTCCTGAGATAGCTCTTACTCTTCCAATGTGCAACAGAGAAAAATTAAAAGGTGGGACACCCCTGAATTTCTTACTGGTTGTAAATTTTGATTTCACAATTATCACTTTAATGAAGAAAGAATGTTTAGCAAACACACATTTGGGCGACATGACATGACCAAAAATTTTAAAAAAAAAGAAAAATTCCTTCTTTCTTACCACTGGGTGCCAAAAGGTGGTTGGTGTAAGCTCTTCTAGAAACAAAGAAACATGATCCTAGAGCCTTTCATGTACCCAAAAGTCCTCTCCCTGCTGAAAAACAATCTTTTTGAAAATTGTTCCAGGGAGGGTGGGGCCTGTGGCTTAATGAGTAGGGCACTGGCCCCATATACTGAGGGTGGTGGGTTCAAACCTGGCCCTGGCCAAACTGCAACAAAAAAATAGCCGGGCATTCTGGCAGGCACCTGTAGTCCCAGCTACTCAGGAGGCTGAGGCAAGAGAATCGCCTAAGCCCAAGAGCTGGAGGTTGCTGTGAACTGTGATACCATGGCACTCTACCAAGGGCAACATAGTGAGACTCTGTCTCTAACAAAAAAATAAATAAATAAATAAATAAAAATTATTCCAAGGATATCAGAAATTGTGTCTGTCTTGACTATGCACTAAGGACCCAGCTAGGTTGGGGACAAACAGTGGCAGGTGAGACTTCTGCATCTCATCTCTCAAAGATGGGTGATTTATGGTCTAGGGCAAGTGTCTGCCCTGGGTTTCAAGAGGAAAGGGAAGAGTGGCAACCACCCATTCTTTGATACGTCTCCCATCAAGAGGCTGAGTCTCTGTCCCCTCCCCTTGACTCTGGGTTCTCTGCGGCCTTTCACCAATGGGACAGGATGGAGTAAAATGGATGTGATGCTGGGGCACTTTGTTTCTCTTCAAGACTCCCAGAATCTCCAGAGGCTTTTTCCTTTTGCAGAAATAGACATAACTAAGTGAGATGACTATTGTTTCATACTGATGCCTCCTGGTCCAGATTCTCATTAATAGCAACTTTGCTTATGGGCGTCACTATGAGATGGCAACAAAAGAACCTAAAGCTACAGTGTGAACAACCACTAACTGGTAAATATCAATCAAAAATGAAGCTAGAAGACTTCTGAAATAATAGCGCACGTCAAAGGGGATAAAAGGACTTCATATTTTAAAGTCTGATTTACTAATGACCTTTTTTAGGAACATAACTATAAACTGAAGTTTACCCACATAAACTACCCAGTAGACTCTGACTGCTTTTGTATATGAGATACCAGAATTTAAGATGACAGCACGTTATTTTATCCCCCTCTGGATTTGAATCTGTACCTCCCCCATCACCATCTAAAGGATATAGAAATTACCTATTTCCAGGTACAAATATTTCTGGACTTGGGGCCTCTCCCTTAGTCCCTCTCCCTAGACTCCTCCAACCTAATCAGGCCACTAGGGAAAGGGACATACATTTTAAAAGTTTGCATATTTTTTTGAAATCTTTTTTTCTTATGGTATAAATGTTTGTATGCCCCGAACACTCTTATGTTGAAACCCAGTCACCACTGTGATATTAGAAGGTGGGACCACTGAGACCATGAGACTTGAACTCTCATGGATGGGATTAGTGCCCTTCAAAAGGGGGCCTCAGTGAGCTGCCTTGCCCCTTCCAGCACATGATGACCAAGCACAAAGATGCCATTTATGAAGCAGAAGGCAGACCCTCACCAGCCCTGAATCTGCTTGTGCCTTGATTTTAGATGTTCCAGCCTCTAGACTGTGACAAATACATTTCTGCTGTTTATAAGCTACTCAGACGATGAGATTTTGTAATAGCAGCTGGCTGGACTAAGACATTCCAATCGAGGAGATCACCAGTGAAAGTGAACTTGAGTGGGAGCCAGAGACCTGGATTCATGCACACGCCCTGCCTTTCACTAGCATTATAACCTGTACTAGCTACTGAGCCTCTCTCCAACTCCACGTCTCATCTACAAAAACAGAAAGTCGTGTTGGACAAGATCACCCAGCCAGTCCTTTCCATCCTAAGAATCTAGAATTTTACGCTTTTGGCAGCCAGTGGGATTGGTCCTCCCTGACTGTGACCTTGGGCAGGGGTGGGGAACCTGCAGCCATGAGGCTAAATGTCTTTAAGTTCAGCTCTTTGATGGAATCCAAATTTTACAGAACCCTTTTATTTCTATTAATACATTTGTGCTTACCTTATATATTTTTATGTTTAAAGTAAATGTATTTAAAATACCAAATAATAAGTTTCAACAAACTAATCCTCCCAGACTGACCAGTACAGCTGGAACATTAGCAAGCCATAAGGGCTGCACTGACAGCTGCTATGCTCGTGGTTTAGTTCTAACTTCCCACGCCTGACTGGCGCCACTACTTCATAAGACTGGTTAGGGAGAGTTCGTGGGGGTCAAGTATGCCAATCTGCTGTCAGCTTTTGACAGTGGTGCATATATTTCTGTTTGAAGTGTGAATACTTGCACAGCAGTGGAATACCCACACTTTGGGCAACATGCCCCCAAAATGCTTTCTTGATTTTTTTCAAACATCTTTCCCCAACGAATCTACATTCCTCTACCTAACCCTAATCAAGACACTTTTAAGGTCGCAGATAACTGATACTCACTTAGAGGATCACCTAAAACCACAGACCTCCATGCTGAAACCTAATGTTCAAGTGCTTTCCAACAGAGCACAGACAAAAGTCATTAGGTTAGCTAACTTTAAAATTAACAAATAGTTTTCTCTTTTTGAAGTTATTAAGTACATAGTAATTAGGTTTTTATAAAATAATGCACTTTTTTTATTAAATCATAGCAGCGTACATTACTATACCATGGGGTATAGTGTATGTTTCTATATACAATTTGAAATACTTTTATCCAACTGGTTAACATAGCCTTCATGTCTTTTTCTTAGTTATTGTGTTAAAACATTTATATTCTACATTTAGAGAGATTCACATGTACCCTTATAGGACGAACCAAAGGCGTGATTCCACCAATCACTCTCCTTCCACCCACCCTTCCCTCTGCCCTCCCCTCCCTCTCCCCATATTCCTGGGCTAAAATTGGGTTATAGCTTTCCTATGAAAGCTATATATTAGTTTCATAGTAGGGCTGAGTACATTGGATACTTTTTCTTCCAATAATGTACATTTTTAAGTATATCTAATTAAAGTTCCTTGAATATGGATGATAGCTTTGATGATAGCTAACCTAATATGGCTCCAAACATGAAAAGTTTTCCCACCCGGACCTTGAGAAAGATTCAGAAACTCCCAGCTCAATCCCATCCTCCCTCCAATGGCACAAGGACTTGGTTCACTGTGTTAATAGGAGCAGGCTTCCAAGAGGAGCCCACCACTGCCAAGTAAGGGGCACTTTACTTTTGCAGCTTGCATTTAACTGAGGGAGTGAGTGAGGACATATGGGGAGGTGGGCTTCAACCAGTCATGCTCACTGGGAGGAGTGTCCTCCCTAGGAAGTTGGTTGATGCAAACCAAGATGTGTATAGTCACACACAGGTTTGAGGGGACCAGAACCACTTCTCTCCCAGAGTTAGAGAAAGATGATGGCCAGCTTCTACAGCTTTCCAGAGCCTTTCTGATGATGGCAAGCTCTCCGAAGTCCTCCCCAGTTGACAACAGCATGCTTTCTGCTCCCATTTAGGTCTGAGGCATCACATAGCCTACAGCCTCTGAGACGTCCCCACATCCCCATACGTCCTCACTCACTCCCTTGGTCAAATGCAAATCCTTCTTTTATTTCAAGACCTGGTCTGTGGCGGCAGAAGCCAGGGATTTGCCTGTTGACAGTGCAGAGGGTAAATTGCCCGCCTCCCAAGGAGCCCAGCCACGAGACCAGGTTTCCCCCAACAACAGCTCCTGTTGGCCTTAGGCTCAGCTGGAGTTCTCTGAAATTCCTGGGAGATGGTGCTAGATGGGTGTGAGGAAGAACAGGGTAAAGTGGTAGCTGCTTAAAACACTGTGGTATTTACTCAATGGGAACACAGAGGCCGAGGGACAGAAAAGAGACCCTCAAAGAGACGAGAGCATAGAAAGGAGCTGGGGATATAATGAAGAAAGCACTGCAAGTCAGTGGGCAAGGGATGGATTGTTCAGTACATGTTGTATGGCATTTGGCTTTTAGAGGAAGAAAATAAATAAAGAGAATCATATTCTCTACCTCTCACACAACACGCAGAAACACTATATTTCTGCCGCATTAGAGGCCTAATAGTCAGAAGAAAAACCCTAAGACTGTTAGAGGAAAATATAGGGCAATGCCGACTATCTTTATGACATTGAAATAGGAAAAGATTTCTTAGATAAGGCATAGAAACACAACTTAGGGAGGACCAAATTAATAAATTTGCCAACATCAAGATTTTAAAAGCTCTTTTTCGGCAAAAGATATCCCATAAACAAAGTGAAAAGACAGGCGATAAACTGGAAGAAGATATTATACGAGCCTCACCAGAGAAATTACTGGATCTAAAATATATAAAAATTTCCAACAAATCTAGGGGGGAAAAAATGACAAACATCCCCAAAGAAAATGAGCAAAGTAGACGAACGAGTAACTCACAGAAAAGGAAACCTCGAGACCAACACACAGAGGAAAAGTCGTTCCTTCTCTCTGGTAATCAGAGAAATGCAAGGAGTTATCATTCACATCCGAGGAGCCCATAGCAGCGACCGCGGGCGAAGACATGGAGAAATGGGAATTTAGGTCATTGCTATCACTGGAGAGAGTCTTTGGCTGTATTCCTTCAGACTAAAAATTCCATTTCTAGTACATATCCAAGGAAGGTTGTCACACATGCGCATGGGAAGATGTATCCAAAAATGTTCACCAGCTGAAATGCTTGCAAAAGCCAATAGCTATAAACAATCTATATGTCCGTCACTAGAGGAAAGGATAAATGTAATATATTCACATGATAGAATAAATACAGCAGGCAAAATGAGGAACCAGAGCTAAATGTATCAACATCCTGTAAAACAACTTACGGAAGACTATGGCAGCCATTTCTGTGAGTACTATAATGTTTACAACACCCCAGTAGGAAACCACTGTAGACAAATCTGAACTAGAATAATAAACACCAGAGTCTTGACAACAGCTACCTCTAGCAATGGGGTAGTGGATGGAACCAAGTAGAAAAACTCTATCTGTAATTCTTTTACATTTTTATGACCTAAGTAGATCTGAAGCAAATAAGATGCGATGTAAATTATGTATTCATTCTAGGCAATGGGTACTTAGGGGGTTTGTTTAATTCTCCAGATTGTTCTATTTTAATTTGTTCATAACCAAGGAAAGGGACGCAAATAACGTCCTTACACTGAACATAAACCCTCACACCCTAAATATGTCTGCGTTGCTGCCTCCATCCCCCTGCCAGAGCCCAGACATCCAGCCCTCCTCACACAGGTCATTACTCATCTCCCTGCCTCCAGCTTCCATCTCTCTAGTGTTACCGGGGGGATTTTTCTGAACTATAAATCTTTTTAAAAACATTAAACAAAATGCAAATCTAACTAAATAGAGCGTAGACCCTTCAGAATAAAATCCTAGCTTCTTTGCAGGGTAGCCAAAGCCCTCCATATTCCAGCCTCTGTGGCCTTCTTTGGCCCCAAATGCCAGCGTCTGCCCGTCGCCCTCACACCCTGTGCTCAAGCCACGCTCACTCCCCAAGTCCCCCAGGCCTTTGTGGGACACTCTTTCCCCACTTACCTCTCCTCTCGCTACTTGTCCTTAGACACTAGTCACCCTAGCCTGCAATCAGAGCTCTTTCTTCGGCCTCCCAGAGAACTTTGTTCTAACAATTCTAACAGAAGCTTTCTATCAGAGGAAACAGAGGCCTCAGCGTGGTGGCTTTCTCCCCGGGGAGACTCGGAGTTTCCAGTCTCCTAAAGCTCTTTCCTCTAAGCCATAATTAGTGCTCGGTAAATTTTGTTCAATTAATAAACTAAAACGTGCGCACATACATTAAACACCCACTGAGCGCACGCTATCACCCTGAGGGTCGCGTTACAAACTCATTCACCAATGACCAGGAATAACACTCACAGCTCTCCTCTGTCTGCATTCAGAAAGCGCCAACGGGGCCTTGAGGGGCACCAGAAAACAAGGACAGCACATAACCCCTGTCTTCAAGGAGCTTACGGTCTTAAGACACGAAGCAACCTGAAGACCGGATGTAATTGAAACCTAAAGCAGTAACGCTCAATTCCAGATTTCCCTTAAAGCATCTAGATACAGAGTTGCTTAAAAATGAACATGAGGCCGGCACTGAGAAAGGAAAGAAATAGAGAATGAGAAAGGAAGAAAAGGCCACAAAATTATTGGTGCTTACGGCAAATTTCCCAGCTGATATCCTAAAGGCTAGAGCATGCCCAGATCAGGTTAGGGCCCCAGTGGATGACTGCCTGTCAAAAGGCCCTGTATCCCCAGGATTAATAATTTAGGCAGAAAAAGGGATGGAACTGGCTGGCACCTTGGCCACACAGCCCCAGTTCTGCCCCTGCACCAGGGCTCCGCTGTTCAAATCAATATTCGTTAGCGAGCAGAATGAGCTCATTTCACGCATGTTCTAATTAGACAATGGAGATTATTACAAAACACCTGCAATGTTTGTAATCGTTTAAAATAATGAGAATCAATATTAGCTTCCAAAGGCACCATATGGTAAATGCTCAGTCCAGGCATGTGGTCCCTGATAGGCTTTCAATGCTTCAAAACTGATCATTAACATTTTTTAATTTGCAAGAAGTTGCTGTCGGTTAATGAATTGGCCTGTCTGTGTGCCCTCTGCCTAGTGACCGCCTCTAAGTGATCGTTTAATTGTATCATGACCTCAGTGTCCACTGCAGCACTTGAGGTTTGCTGCAAAGGACATCTCTACAGTCAAGCCCCTCCTACCACCACCAGGTATTTTTCAGGGGTCTGACCTCCGAGCCCCTAAAATGGTGGTGCTCAAGCTTGTAAAACTACGGAGTGGTGGGTCCCACGCCCAGAGTTTCTAAGTCAGCAGGTGCATGTCTGGTGTGCTGGCCTGAGAGTCTGCATTTACAACAGTCACTCAGGTGATTCAGATGCTGTTGGTGCAGGAAGCACGCTCTGAAAAGCACTGCCCAAAAGGATGACACCTTCCCCTTCCCCAAGAACTGCATGGGGGAAGAATAAAGATTGAGTAAAAGCGGTTAGTTTCTCCCATGTTCCCTGAACAAATGTATAACCCACCCCTAGTGAGATGGGCAGTGAGCTCCTCACAACATGTGTTGAGCCAGATGCTTTGGCTGGCATTTCTGTCTTGACTAATCCTCACCACGACCAATAAATTGAGATACAGACTTGTTCAGTGTCAGCTGGGAAGTACATTCAGCGAGGGCTTCTATGCCCTCAAGTTCTCTGCTTCTCAACTTTGAATGTGTGTAGGGGTGCCCTGGGTATCTGTTAGCCTCAGACTCTGACTGCAAGAATTAGCCAAGAATTCTTAGCCAAGAATTAGCATTCTCACCTGCACCCAGATGATATTGACAATGAGAAGCTCTCTATCAGAAGAAACAGAGGCCTCAGTGTGGTGGTAAACATGAACTTCGAAGCTAGACACACCTGGGCTCAAGTCATTTCCAATATGTTTTTCCTAGACTGATTTAGTCAACCTCTCAGAACACTGGTCATAAAATGGGAATGACACTACTCGGTGCTTGTAGCTCAGCCACTAGGGTGCCAGCCATATACACCAGAGCTGGCGGGTGCCAACCCAGCCTGGGCCTGCCAAACAACAATGACAACTACAACAAAAAAATAGCTGGGCATTGTGGCAGGCACCTGTAGTCCCAGCTACTTGGGAGCCTGAGGCAAGAGAATAGCTTAAGCCCAGGAGTTGGAGGTTGCTGTGAGCTGTGATGCCACAGCACTCTACAAGGGCAACATAGTGAGATTCTATCTCAAAAATAAGAAATGGGAATGACACCTCCACCATAGAATTATGAGATAAATAAGATAATACATGGAAATCCCGCTGCACCCTAGCACTCTCACCCATTCCTTAAACCTCTTTGCCACGACTCCATGGCTCCTGGTCTCTCTTCCTATCCCCAACTTAGGAGCTAGGGAGGGAGGTATTTTTACTTCTTTCAGCAGTGAGGAAATCCCCAGCTTCTGATATACTAGGGACATAGCCAGTCCATACCAGGTCTCGAAATACAACCCAGGGCTCCTGACTCCCAGTGCCCCCAAGACTGAGGCCTCAAGGAGCTCTATTCAGTGGTGGAGATGACACATGATCAGAGACCTATGGCACAGTGGGATCAGGGACTACCGGAGGGCAACAGAGTTCTGTGGGGTCCTCAAGAAGGACCCAGTGCCTTGTGCCCAACCTTACCTTCTGCTATCAATAGAAATGTTGGGGGTAGAGGGGGGTTCCAGTACGGCAACAACAGGGTAAGTAGACATTGTCGTCTCTCTGTCTGGAGCTCTGTTCTCACCCAGGGACTGACTTGTAAGATGCTCCCTGGGACACACCTGAGCCCCAGGCAGTGTGCCCGGAGATGTGTACACTACCAAAAGGAGAAAAACAGATAAAACTAAAAAATCATAGGCAGAATTTATAGCAAAGTTTGCTCATGGGCAGGTAAATTCACTGGGCTCCCCAAGGGCTTCCTTTTTCTTCTTCCTTTGATGTTTTAAAATACATAAGACTGTTGTTTTAAATCGTCCCCATAAAACACCGCCTGCTACAGAAGCTGCAATCAGGGATTCTCCCAGCATCGGCATTTGTCACCAGGCTTGTAATTCATGGCAATTCATAAACTTTTTCAAAATGCTGAGAATGTAACTTCAGGGGGTTAATAAAACAGCTTTCTACTCCTCTACTTCTTTCCATTGATAACTTATTCAAATTGTAATTGCCCATAATGTGCACCCTCGATCACATTACCATTCACGCCCCATGCAGTCTCCCACACCATCCATCACACCCGGCTGTCAGCAAAGTCCTCGTTCCTTCCCCGCACACACAAATGTGACTGCTTCTCTCTTCACACGCAGTGGACAAGCTCCCGCCCCCTCCCACTGGTGTCCCAGGCAAAGGATCCCTTGGTCCCCTGCCCGGGGGCCAGCATTTCGTCTCAGGGCTGTCCATGTCTCAACCACACATCTCCTGGCATGGGGCTGTGGTGAATCAGGCGGTTTGGGCAGAATCATCTGAGCCTGTGCAGACAGCGTGGTGACAGTGCAAAGCTCCACTGGGTGAGCGAGGGTGTTGGGAAGGATCACAGATTTACAAGTCAGAAAACCTCACCTGACCCTGCTGTGTTATGCATTCTTGGCGTGAATGTGGGTAAGCCTCTTAGCTTACCCTCTCTGAGACTTTCCTCACTAGAAAATAGAGGCCAGAATACCTGGCCCTCCTGTTCCATAGGATGGCTGCAGCTGTTTCCATGAGATTATTTCTGAAGCTGACTTTGACTCACACAGAGTCTGACTTGTCCCTCCAGTTTCTCCCTGATGGAAAGAGCAGGTTATTGTGTGAGTGGCCGGGGCCAGGGGACCAGGTGTGGAGGGAGGATCTAAAGATAGACCCTATCTTCTAGGAGCAAACACAAAGGATGTTAGAATTCATCCAACTTGCTGGTGGGAAGATGGACGTCAGATTCTGGTGACCTGAAGATGGGCAGGAGCCCTTATCAAGGCTGCAGTCAGGGACCAGAGAACAGCCATGGGGCTTCTTGGGCACTAGGGCAATAAGGCATCAGAACCCATCCCTTTCCCCCGCCGCCCTTGCTTCTGGTCTCACTATGTATCAGCAGCTTCAGATCCTTGTTACTGAGCCAGCACCTGCATCACCTCTTAGGCTCCCAGATATCCCAAAGGCCTTCCTAACTGAGGACAACCCCATCTTCTCAGAAGTTCCTGACACATCTTCAAAGTTACAGAGCAATCATGACCCTCAGGGCCTGTCCACAGGGATCAGAAAGCGCAGAAAAGCAGCATCTCTGCTCCCCATGGTTGTTTCAAGCCTCAGCTTCCCTCATTCTTCAAATTTCCTGCAACTAGCAGCAGTAGCTGTGCCCGGCAGGTGCCTGAATGCAACCAAGAAGAGAGAGGGAAAATCTCAGAGATTGCCAAGAGACCTCCCAGGTCCCCCATCATCCTGAAATGGGTTCCTCTTTACAACACATGAGGGAAACCGATTAGTTTCCTGTACGCAGAGAGGCAGAGGAGTGGCAATAAAGGGGGGAGCGGGGGGAAGAGAAGTCTCTCCCTGAGTTGCAGTTAAGCCTGTGGCCTTTTGCCCAAGCCCCTGAGAGCCCCAAGTCTCTTGGGACGAGCAGGTGTAGGAAAATGCTCTTTTCCACAGCTGCTACCACTTAACACAAATCATTTATTTCATCTTCTTAGCAAGCTCAAAGTGTATCCAATCCCACTGACTGCTTACTCAAAACCTTAAGACTTAGCATCCCTGGGACTTCCTCTGGGACAAGATTGCCTTCCTTGTGCGATATACATTAGCAGGGAGTCTGTTATTAGCTTGATATTTTATCTCTGACACTGTGAGAAATATTGCTGCCATAAACCCGGGTGCCCTTAGTAAAAGCTGAACTACTTGGCAAAAGCTAATAAAGTGAGGAACAATGAAAGCAATTGGCTATGAATACCTAAGCAGCAAGTATGACGGCTGCCCCCCAAGTGGGGTCATAGGCACAGGCACCCACACACATGGACACACACATGCCCTCCCTCATCTCACTCCCCAGACACACAACTACCCCCTGTTCTTATGACTTACCTAATTCCTTCCCTCCCAACACAATTCTCTACAGTCCTGGGGTCTTACTTGGTTCACTCCTAAGAACTGTCAGATTCAGGTTTTCTAAACCACATCAAAGTTGTTAGTGCAGTGGCCCTCACACTTCAGAAGGCACAGGAAAGCCAGGCAGGGTGGCTTGGGCCTATAATCCTACCACTCTGGGAAGCTGAGGTGGGTGGATTGCTTGAGCTCGAGTTCAAGACCAGCTGACATGGTCTTGAACAGGTGGGCATCTGTAGTCCCAGCTACTTGGGAGACTGAGGTAAGAGAATCACTTGAGCCCAAGAGTTTGAGTTTGCTGTGAGCTATGAAGCTATGGCACTGTACCATGGGAAAAAAAGAAGGCACGGGAAACAACTAAGGGGCTTGCTAAGGATTCAAATTCCCAGCCCAACCCTCCTTCAGACATTCTGAGAATGCACTGGGGTCTTGGAACCCACATTTGTAACAAGAAGTCCTGGAAAGTCCAAGGGACCAAACTGCAATGAAACAAATACTGTATAAGCAGGTGCACATTGGCCGGGAAGGCAAGCCGTTCCCTGTGCCTGCACCATCATGCAGGGCAAAGAGGACTTCAGAACAAGGCAGGGCCAACTCGGTCCCCATTTAGGATTTGGTTATCAAAGTGCTCCAATAGGTCTCAGGCCAAGGCAGCCACTTCGGAGCGGCAGGGCCTGCACCCTGAATGCTGGCAGTAGCCTGGCTTCTGTGTATGCACCTCATGTGCGGGAGGAAGGGAGATGCTGCTCAGGGATATTAATGAGCATGTGCTGTGAGTCACTGGATGTGCCCAAAAGAATTTTAATAAAGTCAGTGTCTCTTTTTCTGGCTCTGGCTACCTGTTCAGGAAACTTTGCCATGGGAGAGAATCCCAAAAGCAGTTGCTGGAGGTAACTCCTAACTGCTAGTTTGCCAGCACACGTTAGTGGAGAGACTCCAACATCCCCCCTGGTAGGAATGCTGGTGTGGTCACCACCATAACTCTGGTCCACCAGCTGCTTAAATTCTAGTGGTGAACAATGAACAGGATAAAAACCCACAGGTGCACATGTTTTTAACAAGTGCTTTTTTGCCCAGTGATGAGGCCAAGAGTAGAGTGGGTAGGCCCCACTGTGACAGCACGCCTGCTTGGAGCCAAAGAGAAGGCATGACACTGTGCTTCTGACTGGTACAGGGATAGTGGAATTTCCAGGCTATCTAGTAAAATCATCTGAGAAAATAAAATATAACAATAGCCAAATATCCATCCACCCTAGAGATCACAACCAGTGATCTGGGTAAGGCCAGGAACAGTTAATTTTTTTTTTTTTTTTTTTTTTTGTTGGCGCCAAGTTTGAACCCACCACGTCCAGTATATGGGGCCAGTGCCCTATTCCTTTGAGCCACATGTGCCACCCAAGGAACAGTTGTATTTTATCATTCCTCAGATGATTTTTCTAAATTTCAGGATAGTACAGGGGTACAAACATTTTGGTTACATGAATTGCTTTTATGCAGTTTGAATCAAAGTTCTAAGTGTGCCAATCACAGCAACAACAAAAGTTTTTCAATGAGATTTGATTAAATCAAAAAGTTGCTGCGCAGCCAAGGAAACGATCAATAGAGCAAACAGACAACCTACAGAATGAGAGAAAATATTTCTATGCTATACGCCTGATAAAGGGCCAATAACCAAATCTATACAGAACTCAAACAAATTGGCAAGAAAAAAAATCAAACTACCCTATAAAAAAGTGGGCAAAAACCATGAACAGAAGCTTTTCAAAAGAATAGACTGATGGCCAATAAATATATGTAAAAAATGCTCAGCGTCACTAATCATCAGCGAAATGCAAATCAATACCGCAATGAGATATCACCTAACTCCAGTGAGAACAGCATTTATTAGAAAGGCCCAGAACAACAGATGCTGGTGTGGATATGGAGAGACAGGAGCACTTACACACTGCTGGAGGGACCGCAAACTATACAACCTCTGTGGAAAAATAGTATGGAGATTCCTTGAAGAACTAAAAGCAGACCTACTATCTATTTACCCAAAGGAAAAATAAAAGTCCTTTTATCAAAAAGAACCAAGCACTTGGATGTTTATTGCAGTGCAACCCACAATTCTTCATGTGATTCTAATGCGCAGCAAGAATGAAACATCGCTGTCTAATAGAACTGCCCAAGAGTTTCAAACTGTGTCCTCAGCCTTCACTGCAACTGAGCTCCTGGGAAACTTTACAATGTATTGATGCTGGGGTCCTATGCATGGAAATTCTGATTAATTGGTTGGGGGCGGGTACTTTTAAAGGCTCCCCAGGTGGTTGCTGTGTGTGTCCAAGGTGAAGAACAACAGGCTGGAGGAGGCTTTGTGCCGCCAGCTACTTGCCCTTTGTCTCTGCTTTTAACCACAGTGATCTACAGGAAGCACTAGGTTTTCTGTTGAGACGAAGTTTAGGCTTAGTTTCGTGGAAAACTTGCAGTGGCAACTCTGGGTACATCATTGTACTCTGAACCTCAGAGCTTTTGACAATACTCTAGATAGTGACCTGCTATCTAAATGCTATTTATCTGGCTATTTGTTGTACCCTTTCTTAGCCCCAGAAAGGGTACAGGGTTCATACACCAGCAGGAAGGTAGGGTTCATGCTAGGCGGGTGAGATCCCTACAAATGGATAACAACAACGATGATGCTTTAATCCTCAAAGTGCATTTTTCCTCCATTTTCTGATTTGACCCCAGCCTGGATAGAACTGAGATTATGATGCTTCAGGAAGTTCCGAGTGCAGGGTGAGCATCACCCAAATAGTAATAGCAGATTTCAACTTGGTTCTGCTGCTGTGAAACCCCAAACTCTTTTCCTTATACTACCGTGCAACGGGTTGCTGGGCCCACCCCCAGAAGTTCCTGATTCAGTTAGTCTGAAGTGGGGCTCCACACATTGGCATTCCCAGTTGTAGCTGGTCTGCTGACCACACTGTGGGAACCACTTTACCACTTTCTTTGTTGGTAAAGAATCGCCCAGCAAAATGAGACAACTATTATTGTGGCAAAAGATGGGGGGCAGTGCAGAGGGAAAAGGAAACAAAACAGAGGAAGAAATGAGAAATCTAAGGGTTATTAACCATTCCCTTTTTCTAAGCATATGAGAAAACAGGCTTAGAGAAGTAAAATAAGCAGAGCAAGTGTCTATTTGCCAGTACACTAGGGAGGGGGACCAGGACGACTCTCCTAGAAGCTAGAGAAAATACACGGGCTCGTGAGTAGTTAGGAACTCAGGCTCTGGAAGGCTTGAACGCTGATGCATTACCATGTGACTTTGGACAAGTCAACACTACTCTCTATACCGCAACTTAATTATCTGTAAAATAGAGAAATATATATATATATATATATATATATATATAAAATAATAGTACTGAGCTCACAGGTTTGCTGTGAGAGCATCTAATAAAATAATGAATGTGAAACACAATTTATCTGACCTAGAGTAAGCACCCAATAAATGGTAGCTGTTATTTATAACCACAATTGTTATTACTATCACCATGAGCACCACTGGCACCCTCAGCAAGCACCAGGCCTAATAGCACAGAGTGCCAGAAAAATACGGCCCTAACAAGCGTTTCCTAACCCTTACAGAAGATAGTTCCCTATGCTCGTGTCCCCTATAACAGTTCTCCCTAGAAGCACAGAATGGTATGTTATTCCTCAAGTTCAAGTAAAATAAAATGCACCCTCTTTGCAACTTTTCTGACCACCTTTGAGTTCAGTGAAAACATGTTGTTTTGTCACCAAATCATTACTGAGAATTGATTATCTGAGAGCTCACTGACTTTCACTTTCTCGATTCTCCTTGGCCCGGGACTGGCCTGCTTTCATCACTGACAGTCCTGCACCCCAAGAAATCCCTCAGTCCCAGGCAAACCAGGACAATCCCTTTTTTAGTGAGATGATTATTTTAATCATCAGCATGGGCGAGCAGACTTTAAGGGTAGAGAGCAAGGTTAGGACCAGCTGTGTGACCCTAGGTAAGAGTATAAATGAGTTATAGCCCCAACTTCCCTCTTCTGGAGTTCTCTATTCCTCCTTGAGAAGGGATCCCAGATACATTTATTCAGGGATGTAAAAGCTGTTGATCAGCTTAAAAGGATTCCTAGTTCAAGGACTTTGCATTTCAATAGAGAGCGAAATATTAGCTGAAGACCTGAAGTAATTATAAGCAGAGAGAGTTTGTGTTTGGCAGTAAGGGATTTAGGGCAATCCTTTCTGCCTCTCAAAATCACAGACTTCTAGTACGAGCCTTCCCTTCCTTGCACCAGGGATTCTCTTTAGAGAAGGGAGCACATCAGAATCGCCTAGCTCAGGGGTCAGCAAATGACAGCCTGCCACAGGCCAAATCCTGTTCACCATCTATTTCTGAAAATACAATGTTATTGGAACGCAGCCACACCCATTTGTTTACATATTGTCTGTGGCTGCTTTCCTGGTATAACTTCAGAGCTGAGTAGTACTTGGTAGCCTGCAAAGCCAAACACATTTCCCACCTGGTCCTTCATGGACCTTGCTTTTCGTTACTCAAAGTGTGGCCCATAGATCAACGTGGGCATCACCTAAGACTAGAAATGCAGAATCTCAGGCCCCACCCAAACCTTCCAAATTAGAATCTTCACTTTCACAAGATAGATGGGTGACTCGTGTACACATGGAAATTGGAGCAGCACTACCATAGTGGGGATTTTTTTCAAACTGTCCATGCCTTGGACTGTAGTCTAGACATCAATTCTCCCCTACACTCCCCACCTATTTCCCCATGAGAATCTAGCCCTTGGAGAGTCACTATTACCACAGTTGTGAAATAAAATGTAAATGGTTCAGTTTACTGTTTCAAATCACTGTTTCATTTTAGTATGAGTATATACCAAACATTTCATGGAATCTACTTATAATAAAAAAAAATCTGAATTTCCTTTTTTATCCAAAATTCAAATTTAATGGGGCATCCTGTGTTTTTATTTACCAAGCATGGCAACCCTACCAAAAAAGAAAGCCTCACATTGTTTAGTTTGGCTAAGCAGGTATAGAAGTATTGTACCTCCTATGGCAGTTGGCCTGCAAATAATGTCCCCCATCTTTATGTGTACACGCTACTCCTCCCAGCAAGAGACAAAGTCTATTTCCCCTCCTGTGAATCTGCCAGCCCTTCAGATTTACTTTACACCATAGGGGCTGGTATAAGTGATATTGTGCCCATTATAGGTCTAGCCCTTAAGAAGTCTGAAATTTTCTATCTTCATCCCCTTGGAATCCAGCCATCATGCTATCAGGAAGTCCAAGCATCTTGCCAGTTTGAGGAGTCACAAGAAGTGGCTTTGGAAGATGAGGGGAACAAAGGGGCTCAGCCTTCAGCCAACACCAAGGCCATCTTGACCTGCCCCAGCCTGACTGCCAGATAAAGGCAGCTATACCAGTGACCCCAACAACAGACTTGGAGCCAACTTCCAGGTCATCCCGCTGAATTGTAAGAAACACACTGTTAGTGTAAGCAATCTTTTTGTTACACAGCAAGTTATTTATGGAACTGATATACTTTCCCGGCCCCTCCAAGTAGACACTTTACTCCCAAGAGTCTCTTCCTACAAGGCTGTATCTGGTGAAGGAAACATCCATCTCCAGAGATGGCCTACCAAGGGCTAGACTGGTCCTCTGGAGAAAAAGCAGCTTTCTGTCCTGCACTCACCATATTGGAGGGAACAATTCTGCCACGTGGGTGCCTAGTTTTCTCAGATCCACTCTGGCCTTACAGGTGCAAAGCTTTTGACGAGCTGGTATTTCCAAGGCATGCTTCTCTCCCTGAAGCCAGTACAATCGATCAGATGAGGCCTGCCTTCTAAGTCATGAAGAGTGCTCTTTTCTGCTATCTACTCACCCCCTCTCAACTCCTTGAATTTAAGCTGAGGGCGGAATACAACTTAGCTGCCCAATTACTGAAGATTCTGAGTTAAAAAAGAATATTTAAAATCTCTTACCTTCTTGATCATTACACAGGGTATACATATATCAAAATATCAAATGTGCCCCCCAAATATGTGTAACTATGATGTATCAATAAAAAAAATACAAAACAAGAAAATCAGATCTCTCTTCCTACCTCCATTTGTGTTTTTCTCGCGTCTTTGGCAAAGGGCGCTTCTGCTTTTCATTTATTTCCATCTACTTTTCCCTTCTTCAGAAACTCCACAAAGTCTGCCTGTCATTATCCTCATTCACCAAGTCCCTAGCATTTCTGTCTGCTGCCAACAAGGCTGCGTAAAGATATTTATCTCTCTCTGGAATCCCAGCGTCCAAGGAACTCATCTCAAGGGCTCACAGGTGTGCAGGGCAGGGATCACCTGGGAGCTCCTCTCTGCCAGTGATTTTAAAGAGGCAGCCCCTTCTTGACTCGCACAATTGGATTCCAAAGAAATTGGCAGCCCCGTGTGTCCGCCCCACCTCAAAGCTATTTTTTCTCCTCACATACATAGCTGGAAGATTCCTGTGTCAAATCAAGGGTGACCTGATGGGTGCAAGATTCTAAATCCTTCCAAGCCTCAGTTTTCTTCATCTATTAAAATGGGAAAATAATATTTGCTTCCCATGTGACACTGTATGTCTAAAAGACCTGGCAAAGTGCCTACTATGTGTTAAAGATTCAACAAATAATATTCCCTCCCCTCTCCAACTTCTTCAACAAGTGAGTCACAAGGCTTAGTGGGACCAACCACCCCTGAAACAAATTATCTATTTGCCCAGATAGGGGTCCTTGTCAGATGAGAAAATCAACTCGTTCAGCCACAGAGCATTAAAGGCCAAATCAGGCCCTAATATTTCCTTTTCATTGAGAAGCAGACCAGTCCAATTCAAAAAGCAAGCAATTCAAAGAGGAGCCCTAGATCCTAGTCTCAGCCTAACCACCCTCACCACCTTGGCTGAATCACTCAGAAACTGAATTTTCTAATTTCTAAGTAAGGGGAATGAAACCACCTATCAAGCTGTAAGATGTTAAGTCCAACATTTTAACCTGAAAGTCCCAATGCCTATACTTTGTGATCAGGGGCCCTGTATTTTGCTCCCATTTCTTTTTTAATTCACCTTTGAGATGATTAGTCACTGTACCTCTACTGTATTTTGCCCATTTTTGGAAACTGAATAAGCTCTGTGCCACCCTCTGCCCTCTCAACCTGTCATTTCTCTGCCTGGGGTGGCCATCAGGCAGCTTGATGTGTGGCACCTGTAGGCTCCATGACTAAGGAAGGATTCCCATCTCTCCACCTACAAACACAGGACAAAAGGGGCTCTATAGTCTCCCAAGGATTTTGAGGCAGCTGGCCATGTGTGGCTATATATGTACTTTAAACCAGTAAGACTGGGGAGCTAGATTTTAAATTTTATTTCATTTTAATTGATTGAAATAGAAATAGTCACATGGCCAGTGGCTACTCTGCCAGGTGGTACAGCTTTAGGAGAAATGTTATAGAGAAGCGTGCAAAGGGCAGCACTGGAGGAAGTCACAAATACATCTGCGGCTGACACTCTGTTGGGGATGAGTTAGTCTTCAGGGACAGAAAGATTTGGCTCACTCTTAGCAATAAAAACCAAATCACCAATGGAAGAGAGAAGGTCACAATACCCACATCCCACTCTTCATCCCCTCACAAACTCATTCTCCATCCCCCCCGCCACAAACTCACCCCCAGCCCACATCCCCACTGGGTAGCCAAGAGCCATGACAGCATAAGCTGAGTCAGGAATTCATTAGGCTTTGACTGTGAGTCCACCCTCTACATACTATACTTCACAGCCTCCAAACTTTCCTTCTTCATCTATTCATCTCTGGGTCCTCTGAGGTTAAAAAATAACAGCCCCAACCAGGTGGGGGAATGTCAGTACTACGTACCTGGCCACCTTAGGGTTTCAGGAGTGTAGAATAAATTAGGATGCTTGTAAAAGTTAAATTTCACTTAGAACTCAAGTAGAAAATCTCCAGTGCTCTGCCTAAAACGCAGGGTTGGACAGCCTTTGAAAGCCCAGAGTGGCCCTATGCACGGGCACACGTTCACCAATGGCTTGAAGACTGCTGTGCTCCCTTCCCGGGATGGAAACAAGAGGTTGTCTGTCCCCAGGCCCAATTGAGCATTTGCTTTATCTTCTCTCAAGCTGGTTAGGCTCTTGGTCTTCCTTTCTCCCACTACCCTCCCCTTTTCTCCTAACCCCCATTGCCTCCCTCTCTGGTATTTACAATCTAATAAGACTCACAGCTAGGATAGGTGAGCATCACTTTGCCCTAGGAGGCCAGAATTTGGAGAGTGTGAAAATAGGTGGTATTCAAGGTCAAAGACAGGGAGTTCATTTGCTTCCCTTTATACAATCAGGGAACCTGCTATCTTCTTCCATCTGGTCCTGGGCTTTCCACTCCTGTATACGTCTGTCACTGTGAAGGCACATTCAATGCCTGCCCCCAGAAGTGAAGTTACAGCCAGCTGTAATCTCACATCTTGATACCGCTAAGGCAGACACCAAAAGAGCTCAGATAGAAATCAGCACTTAGACTGAATTCTAGAAAACTCAAAATTCTAGAAAATTGGAGTAGGCCCTGGGTTTTAAACATATATATGATCCAATGCTGACCAAAATTTGCACATGGAGATATAGAGGCTCAATGACTTGCCTTAGACTTAGCAGAAATTCATTTGATCTAATCCAATGAATTGTGTCACAAGAGAATGCTGTCCTTCCCCAAAGGAGCTCTCACAAGAGCAGGCAAGAGGGAGCCGGGGAGTGACCATATGTGAATATTGGCCCTTTAGAACATGCCAGAAGCTGAGGACACCCTGCCTGCTGCACCTCTATTACTGAGTCACCTCTGACAACCTCTAGAGGCCTTTAGTGACTCTGCTTATCTAAGAAATAGGGGCAGAGGATCCCTGAACCTTTAGGGCACACAGTTGCCAACTGGAAGCTCTGCAATTGTCTTAGACCTTCAGGAAAAGAAACTCCTTCTGGGACCAAAAATATAGACCTAGCAGCCTCCTAGAAATCCCGTGAGAGCAGAGTCTTGACCTTACCCCTGTTTACCCCAAATGCCTAGAACAAAGCAGGGGATTGTAAACACACACTGAGTAAATGAATTTGCTACAACTTGGGTCTGGTGAGCTAGGCACAGCTGTAAATCAAATATGGACCAAGGAAGCTTGAGAGAAGGCAGCTACTGCCAAAAAAAGATAATTAACATGTTAAAGACAATTGAACAAATTCCAGGAACCAGATCTCAGCCACCCAAACTCTAAGTAAAAGCAGGATTAATTCTTTCTTTCTTTTTTTTTTTTTTTTAGATTTTGAGTACCTTTTAATTTCAGATTAATATGAGGATACAAAGGTTTAGGTTACATTGTTTTAATTCTAAGGTAAAGTTTAAGTTATAGTTGAGCCCTTCACCCCAGAGAGTGTGCTGAACACCCTCACATTGTACAGGTTAGGTGCATTAATGCTTTAAATAAATATGGTCTCTAGAACCATCTACATCTCAAAACAAATAAATAGACCACCGTATTAAACGCAGATACCTGGGCATCCAGCCCAGAACTACTGAATCAGACTCCTGAATCAGACACAGGAACCTGAATTTAACCTGCTCCCCAGTGATTCTGAGGAAGGGTTCTGGATTTTGGAGGCCACAGCTCCAAAGCATATTTTTCTGAGTCCACTCTGTAGCATTCCTTTTTAAAATGGAGAGCGAGAGGCTTTTGAGAATCCAAGCAAAACTTTCAGAGCTGGGGTTCCAGTTATCGGAGCCACATTCTTGTATGCATTTGCCCACTGCCCTCACCTGAAAGCCTGTGCTTTCCCCAAAAGTTCCCAGAGTCACATTTTATACAGCAGAAGACAGGGATTTCCATGGAGTAAGGACTTTGATCTCTATAGTCTTTTATTCAGAGACCCCAGTGGATCCCTGAGAGCAAGTGCAAGGTTTCACTTGCTTCATACTCAGCAAACTCAAGTCAGGCAGGGAAGCAGGCATTTGGCTATTGTAAACTGTTTAATAAATGTTCCTGCTCTATTGTTGGTGAGTGGAAGCTTTTGAACTCATGCTATTAGTAATCAATCAATCAGTCATGACTAAATTCCCACTGGGTACAAGGCCCTAACAGTGATAGAAAGGGGGCTGGACACAGCTTAGGCAGAGCTCAAGGATTCCACAGTCAACCTTGAGAAATAAGATGTCAACATATAAAAAAATAACTAATGACAGAAAAGCATTAGCAGAGTGCCTGTAGACCTTAGACAATGGGTAAAGCTTGAGGTTTTTCTATAAAAGCCTCAAAGAAAGAGAAGAGAGAAAAAAAAATTCAATGCCTTTTTCCTCTCAAGGGAGCCACTGGCCAGCACTTGGTATCACCCAGTTACTTTCACCATCTCAAATGTAGACTCAAGATTAGAAGAACATTTCCTGAAACTGGAAAGAGATTTAGAGGGAAAGAAGTTGCATATTTCACTTCAGGAATTCCAAAGGGCCAGAGTGGGGTTGAAACTGGAGAGGAGGGACCTTGGGGTGTGAGCCTGGGAGGAGACTGGCTCTGGTTCATTTTTTGAAGAGTGTCTGGTGGGTCTTCAGGATCTTGAAACGGCTCCCACTCTGGGCTCACCTTCAACCTGCCTTCCTTTCCTGTTCCCTTCATGGGGCAGGATTCTCTGCTCCGGCCTCCTGGGGTTACTATGGGTCAATATAATGTGGGTGAAAATGCCCACTGCTCTGTCTGCCTCTGGCAGGTGCTTCAACAAGTGTTGGTGGAATCTTTAAAAAGGGATCTCTTCTACAATAGGTAAGCTGGGTATCTGTTTTTCTCCAACAGGGACAAAGAAATGACTATTGTCTGTTTCAATTATTATCTGTCTCCCTAAGAAATGTTTAAACATGATGCATGTTTAAATGAATATTTGAGTGAATCAATGAATAAATGAATATTTATTTTATAACATACAACCACGTGTTAAGCGTATTGTAAAACACACACACAAGATCAAAAGTGAAGAGAAATTCTAACATGTCCTTCTTACGTCCCAGTGGCTCACTTTGTACCCTCCCTAGGAAGCAGCCCTCTACTCTGAAGACACCTGAAGCCACCCAGGGATAAGCCTCAGATAGGTGGAGGAAGTGTAAGTGAGCTATGACCCAAATCTATCCTTTGGAGAGGCTTAACCCAAATCTCTCCTCAGGGAACAGGAGCTCTGTTAAGGCTGAGAAACCCCCACTGAAAAGCAGTGATTCTGGAGAGTGTCCTGGCCTTAGTTACCATTTGTGTGCTGATGACTCTCACATGTATTTCCCCGGCCAGACTCTCTCCTCTGAACTGTGAACTCAAACCCAACTCCTCCTCCACTCCTCTCCTTGGATAGCAAATCAAATCTGGGCATCTGGGGCTTACTGTAACTCAACTAGACTCCTGCTCTTTCCTCCTGAGTTGTTCCTCTCTGAATCTCCCATCTTGGTGAAGGGTGGTACCCTCCTTCCTGCAGCTTAGGACAAACACTTTGGAGTCACCACTGACCCCTCCTTATACCCACATCCAATCCCACAGCAAATCCTATTGGCTCTACCTTCCAAATAAACCCAGAATAGAGTCACTCTCCCTCCTCCACTGCCACCACTCTGGGCCAAACTCCCAAGTTTCACCTGAATTAGCACAGAAACCTCGTAACCAGCCTGGGGCTCCCACCCTCCCCCCTACATCCTCTCTTCTATACAGTAACCAGAATGATCCTATTAAAATGTGGGTGAGATTCTCTGCTCAAAACCCTCCACTGACTCCCGATGCTCACAGGACAGAAGCCAGCATCCCCATAAAGACCCCCACAGGCTTATCAGATACATGCCCCCACCTCAACCGCCCTCCACCTGAACTCCTGACCTGTACATCCATCCCTCTGTCATCTTCATTCAAATATCCAGAGAGGCCTCTGTGACCACATTCTATAAATCGGGTTCCATCCCTCGCCCACACTCCCACTCTTTCCTTCCTTGATCTACTTTTTTCCACTCTAGCCCATATCACCTGCCATCATCTATGTGTATCTACCTAATATTATAGTCTTTATGTTTCTGCTTCCCCTGACATTGGAATACAAGGCCCACAAAGCCAGAAATGTTTCTGTTCATCTTACTCCCTGATGCATCCCCAATTCCTAGAACAATGCCTGGCACACAGTAGGCCCTTAATAAATCTCTGTTGAATTTGGACTTGGAAGCCACACACTACTTCCTCCAGGCGTTGACCTCATAAGCCTCCCTTACCACATTCTTCCTCGGTAATTTTTTTCCTGTGCAACTGGCTGGATTACCAGCCTCCCCTCAGGCCTGCAGAACTTTATCAGAGTCCAAGACCCTGCCAATCTAATGCCTAACAATCCAGGGAGAAATAGTCCTGCCTTAGGTTTGGATGCTCTCCAGCAACAACTAGATTAGCACTTGCAAATTTATCCAGGGACCAAATCAAGAAACACAATCTCTGGAAGGCCCCACACAGTAAACTACCTAATAAAGCTATTCACAATCTCGCTGCACAGAGCCCACTAGCATGGCAACTGTAAATTACCCTGAGCACTGATGGAGCTGTCCGGAGGGGTCCTCCATTTCATGGGCAGGCTGGATTTACACACAGGCAGAAAAAGGCAAACATCCTTAGAAAATTTTAAGGTGTGATATAAAGACAGGACCAGTCTCGAACAGAACGGCCTCCCTGACCAGTCAGCCAGAACTAGAAATTCTACCATGAGAGAGTCATTCCTTTAGGTCACAATGACTTTTCAATTTTCCAAAGTTGCCTCTGAATGGGGTTATTGGTATTACACTTGGGTTGCATGACATTTAAAGCTCTCGCCAGCCAGCTCCGTGGAAGTGTGACAGCAAACTGAGAGCACAGCTCTGAGAAAATGTGACACAGCATAAGGGCCTGAGGCAGACTGCAAAGCATGATCAGGAGAGAGAAAGGAACCAGAGAAACAAGGGACAGGCATTTATTGAGGGCTGCCTCACACCAGGTATTCTACTGACTGCTTTACGTATGCCAACCCAGTTACTTCTAACCATGATGAGGTCCTCCTTACTACCCCCATCTTAGAAGAGAAAACTGAAGTTCAGAGAAGTTAAATGATTTACCTAGAGTAACACAGTTGATAAGGATAGAATCGGGGCCTGAACTTTAGGTCAGCTTAGCTCTGAAGTTCATGGTCATATCTCAACAAACCGCAAAGACAATTGGCACTCAGCTATTTCATCATTTCCTTTCTTATTGGCCTGGCTGGCAATAATTAAGAGGCCCTTGTTTTCAGGTAGCCTGTAGTACTACATACGGATAGAGGGGCAGCAAAGGGACATTTCAGATCTCAAGATAAAATTATTTTCACACAGAATAATGTAGCGCTCACATTCCGATACGTTGAATGGTAACAGCTTGCCCTCTCTGCACCCTCCAAGCTCCAGGATGCCAGCCATGGCCCTTTGGAGGCCTCCAACTCACCAGTCGTTTCTCTGGAAGTGAACAGCATTTCCTCCTCAGCCCACAAATCCTGGAACTCGGAGGCTACCTCTTCCAGGAAGTAGCCTTCAAGCACAATTTTCTGGATTGTGTTCAACTACAATCAGTCCTTTCTGGGAATAAAGCTTTTTGAAAGATTTGGGAAACACCCAGCCCTTCTCCGTTGCTGAGATTGGAGGTAGCACAGGCAGCCACTCTCCCGACCTTCACCGTGCTTTGCATGTTGGAATCAAATTTGTCTTTTCATTTCACATATCTTTCCCTCATCTCATTTCTCACGTTCTAAATACTGATAAGGTCAGACTTTTCTTTTCCTCCCTTTTCTAACAGTTCATTTAAAGACAGTCCTCAGTAGCGGCATTGGAGAAAGGGCACGGCAGGACAAGGAGCACGATCATCCCTGGGTCTGCAAAACTCAAATCCAGCCAGGCTTTTCCAAACTTTAGTGAAGGTTTAAGATTTAATCACCTCATTTCAAGCCTGCAGTATCAACCCTCAAAGTCAACTTATACGTTTTGGTGACCTTTCTGAAACTGGGCTTTGTAAATCCTGGTGGTTATTATTTGACATTATAGGTTCATGATGAGAAAAAGACCCTGTATAAAATATAAGAGCCAAAGCCCTGACCCTTTAAAATTTGCATGCTCAAACATAAATGCAAACAGATTTTGACTCCAATGTTTCAAATATATGAGAACATAAAACTGGGAAATGTCAGGAAATTTACTGATACCTTTTATTTCATAAGGGGAAATGGGTCTGAACTTACACAGGGAAGAAGAACCACTAGTAAATTTGTATATGTCATCTGTCCATTTGCAAAGTTATTAATGAGGTAATACTAACATCCATATTAATTACCTAAAAGCGTATCAAGATTTTAATTTCAATTAGTTACTATAAAAAGATAAGCCTTGATTCTAGGTAACCACCTATTAAAATGTTGGCTGATCTCTGCCCCCGCCCATGAAGTGGAACAGATGTGGCAAATTCTAGCAAAACACAAGTATATCATTATGTGGTGATAGCTCTAATCACACAGCTTATCTCACTTAAAGCAGATAAATTACACTGTGGAAATAGCATGTATTCAAAAATCAAAAACCTGAGTTGTAGATCAGCTCTGAGATTAATGTAATATGAGGGAGAAAATTGTGTTTCTTATAAATCGTCTGAGAAATATTTAAATTTGTGGGCAAGGAAGAAGAATCTATTTACCAAGGCCACCTCAACTAGGTGGGCTCATTCTACGTGAAAGAAAAGGATGAATTTTCTTGGTGTTCTGGAGAAAAAAAAAAGGAGGGGAGATCACAAAGAGAGAACAAAGAGGATGAGGTTGAGAATCTAGAGTTTAACTCTTATGATGCTACGTGACGAGAGCCGCTGTCAGGTTTCACCAGATCTCCCCATGTCAAGGTAGCTGTAGGTGAGATTTGGATCACACCATGACTTAACCTCTCTCAGCTTCAAGAAAATGAGAGGAGGAGGAGATTGGATTAATTATCTCTAAGCTTACTTAAACTTTTAGGACTTAAAATATTCTCTGTTTAACTGTGTCACTAGAAGAACAGATAACAGCTTTATAACGAAATCTGCAGCCGATTGCTGCAGCAAAATATTAAGCAATAATAATAGTCATAATGCAAAGAAAGTAACATTCACATTGTCAGATAGAAGTATGTCTACTACAGAATACTTAGATCAGTTAACTTCTTATTATTATTTTGTTTTTTCCAAAGTCTCAGAAAAATAGACAACTAATATTTATAAATGAAAGTAACAGATAATTTCAAAAAAACAGCTCATGCCAAATGTTACAGACAATAGAGAAAGCAATCGTCTGATTTCTTTTCTTTTTTTTTTTTGAGACAGAGCCTCAAGCTGTCCCCCTGGGTAGAGTGCCGTGGCATTACAGCTCACAGCAACCTCCAACTCCTGGGCTCCAGCGAGTCTCTTGCCTCCGCCTCCCAAGTAGCTGGGACCACAGGCGCCCG
>CAUYTI010004011.1:0-14734 GCA_963575145.1 Galago senegalensis | reverse complement strand
TTGGAGGAGAAAAGTGGAAAAGGGCTTCTTTAGGCCTCAACTATGACAGTGATACCTCATTCTCTGCTATGACCTTCCTCTTCTTCTTTTTTTTTTTTTTCCGGTTGCAGCCATCATTGTTTGGTGGACCCGGGCTGGATTCGAACCTGCCACCTTAGGTGTATGTGGCTGGCACCTTAGCCACTTGAGCCACAGGCGCTAAGCCTGACCTTCCTCTTCTAACTCTGCTTGAAACTTTCTTAGCCTTCACAAAATCAAATAATACTTTATCCCCTTGTTTTTATTCTAATTTTGTTCATTTCCCACATTCAGCTTTTAACTTCATGCATAGAACTTTCTCTCTAGCTGTAAAATATGTAACATGATTTTCTATTTTACTGTACTCCGTAGCTTACAGGTATGTTGCCCAGGTGATTGATGCATCTTAAAAGATGCAAGTTAACCAACTCTCCTCTCTCCAGGATGATCCGGGGCTCAGAGATACCTGTTTTAGAACGGATTTGCCAGGAATTTGCAGCCACTGCTCAACCCTTCCGGAGGCTAGAGGCATCCCAGGATCAGCTTCGCCAGCTCTTCAAGGTAGGGTGGAGGGAAGAAGTGGCTTTCTCCCAGGACATTTTTCTGGGAACAAGGACTTGTCTTCAGTCTTTTGTTCTACCTTTTTCCAGGATAACCCCTTTAAGCTTCACCTGATTGAGGAGAAAATGACAGGTCCAACAGCAACAGTATATGGGTAAGAGTGGGTTAAGATTAAGGGAAACAGGGAGAAGTGGGGAAGCACTGAAGAAGTTCAGAAATGGGAAAGAAGGTAGATGGTATTGTTCTTGAAAAAGAAGTAGGAACAGAAGTTGATTTTTATCTACCACTACACTCTCTGTCTATAGAACAGTTCCTTCCTTTTCACATCCTTTTCCTGTCACCTAAAGGCCATGAAAGGGAGAAAACTAGAAGCTCAAGAATCTGGAAGTGGCTCGGAACTGGTAGCTCAGTGGCTAGGGTGCAAGCCACATACACTATAGCTGTACGCCAATCCAGCCCCAGCCTGCCAAACAACAATGACAACTACAGCCAAAAAAAATAGCCAGGTATCGTAGCGGGTACCTGTAGTCCCAACTACTTGGGAGGCTGAGGCAAGAGAATCACTTAAACCCAAGAGTTTGAGGTTGCTGTGAGCTGTGATGCCATGGCACTGTACTGAGAGTGATAAAGTGAGACTGTCTCCAAAAAGGGGGGGGGGGGCTCGGCGCCTGTGGCTCAAGTGGCTAAGGTGGCAGTTTCAAATACAGCCCAGGTCCGCCAAAACAACGACAGCTGCAACCAAAAAAAACAGCCAGGCATTGTGGCAGATGCCTGTGGTCCTAGCTACTTGGGAGGCTGAGGCAGGAGACTCGCTTGAGCCCAGGAGTTGGAGGTTGCTGTGAGCTGTGATGTTACAGCACTCTACCCAGAGGGATAGCTTGAGGCTCTGTCTCAAAAAAAAAAAAAATCTGGAAGTGGGCTGGGCATGGTGGCTCACACCTGTAATCCTAGCACTCCAAAGCTGAGGTGGGTGGATTGCCTGAGCTCAGGAGTTTGAGACCATCCTGAACAAGGAGACTCTGTCTCTAAAAATAGCTGGGCCTTGTGACTGGCACCTACAGTACCAGCTACTCAGGAGGCTGAGGCAAGAGAATCACTTGAGCCTAAGAGTTTGAGGTTATTGTGAGTTATGACCTCATGGCATAGCAAGACTGAGGGTGACAAAGCAAGACTCCATCTCAGAAAAAAAAAAAAGTATCTGGAAGTTGTTAATTGGCCTCTTCTTTCTCCCAGGTGTGGCACATTGGTTGATCTTTGTCGGGGGCCCCACCTTCGCCATACTGGACAGATCAGAGAACTGAAGCTACTAACGGTCAGTAGTGGGGGCAGAATTAGGGTAAGACTTCTGTTTTCTTTTTTCTTTTTTTTTTTTTTTTTTTAGACAGAGCCTCAAGCTGTCCCCCTGGGTAGAGTACTGTGACATTATAGCTCACAGCAACCTCCATCTCCTGGGCTCAAGCGAATCTCTTGCCTCTGCCTCCCAAGTAGCTGGGACCACAGGCGCCCGCCACAACGCCCGGCTATTTTTTGGTTGCAGCCGTCACTGTTGTTTGGCGGGTCCGGGCTGGGGATTCGAACCCGCCAGCTTAGGTGTATGTGGCTGGCACCTTAGCCGGTTGAGCTATAGGTGCCGAGCCAAGACTTCTGTTTTCATTGGAGCAAGCAGGAGAAGTTACTTAGACATCCTACATTCTGGATACTCCCAGTGTGATGGCAGATACTAAACACCCTGCCAGGACCCAAAAGCCAGTTCAGATCCCATCTGATATCAGTGTTAAGAAAGATGGAGCCAGTACCCTACTCACTGAGCCACAGGAGCTGCCCCCTAGATTTTTTATTTTTATTTTTGAGGCAGAGCCTCAAGCCCTGGGTAGAGTGCTGTGGCATCACAGCTCACAGCAACATCCAGCTCCTAGACTCAAGTGATTCTCCTGCCTCTGCCTCCCAAGTAACTGGGACTACAGGCACCTGCCACAACGCCTGGCTATTTTTTGGTTGCAGCTGTCATTGTTGTTTGGTGGCCTGGGCTGGATTCGAACCTGCCAGCCCAGGTGTATGTGGCTAATGCCTTAGCTGCTTGAGCCACAGGCACCAAGCCAAGAATTTTTTTTTTTAATTGAGATAGACTCTTAGTTTGTTGCCCTTGCTATAGTGCAGTGGTGTCATTATAGCTCACAGCAACCTCAGACTCCTGGGCTCAAGCAATTTATCTTGCCTCAGCCTCCTGAATAGCTGGGACTACAGGCACCCATCACAATGCCCAGCTATTTTTTTTTTTTTTTTTTTTAGAAATGAGGTCTTGCTGTTGCTCAGGGTGGTTTCAAACCTTTGAGCTCAGACAGGCTACCCACCTCAGCCTTCCAGCGTGCTGGGATTACAGGCGTGAGCCTGCAAGCCTAGCCCAAGGCCAGAGTTTCAACCTCCAGCTCTTGGACTTAGGTGATTCTTTTGCCTTAGCCTCCCTAGTAGCTGGGACTACAGATGCCCACCACAGTGCCCAGCTATTTTTTTACTGCAGTTTGGCCAGGGCCAGGTTCGAACCTGCCACCCTCAGTATATGGGGCTGGTTCCCTACTCACTGAGACACAGGCACCACCCTAGAGTTGTTCCCCCCCCTACAAGAGTCTTTTTTTTTTTTAATTGAGATAGTCTTGCTTTGTTACCCTGACTAGAGCACAATTTGGTCATCATAGCTAATATCAACCTCAAACTCCTCAAGTGATCGCCTGCCTCAGCCTCCTGAGTAGCTAAGACTATAGGCTCCTACCCCACCCAGCTAAGTATTCTATTTTTTGCTCTGTTAGGCTGCTCTTGAACTCCTGACCTCAAGTGATCCTGCCTCCTTGGCCTCCCAGAGTGCTAGGATTATAGGTGTGAGCCACCACACCCAGCTGAAGACTGACTTTTCTAGTAGCTGTGTTGGATATTGATAAGGGGCAGGATAAACTGACATTTGACCAGAGCTTATAGTTAATTCCGTAGGCAATCATAATCATTGATTAGAAGAGGAAGGGTCAATGCTCAGTTGTAGTTTAAAAATAAAAAAGGACTCGGCACCCATAGCACAGTGGTTATGGCGCCAGCCACATATGCCAAGGATGGCGAGTTTGACCCCGGCCTAGACCAGCTAACCAACAAGGACAACTGCAACAAAAAATAGCCGAGTGTTGTGGCAGGCGCTTCTAGTCCCAGCTACTTGGGAGGCTGAGGCAAGAGAATCCCTTAAGCCTAATAGTTTGAGGTTGCTGTCAGCTGGGATGCCACAGCACTCTACCGAGGGCAACACAGTGAGACTCTGTCTCCAAAAAATTAATAAAAATTAAAAGAAATAAAAAGAAGGAACTACAAAGGGTACTGGTCAGGCAGCAGTAGGGAGGATGGGGAGGAAAGGAGGTGGCAGAAAGATCTATGGTGGAATTAACAGTCAGGCAACTCCACAGCTACCGTGTTTCCCCGAAAATAAGACCTACCCAAAAAATAAGCCCTAGCAGGATTTCTATGCATTTGTTAAATATAAGCCCTACCCTGATAATAAGACCTAGTGATGGGCGTGGCTATGCAGCATATCATACATCATGCATTTTGGCTCAGAGATATCCCCTGAAAATAAGCCCTACCTAGTGTGTCTTCTTGAGAAAAAATAAATATAAGACAGTGTCTTATTTTCAGGGAAACACAGTACTAACATGGAAGAGGCATGTCTGCAGGATAGGTATGTCCATCATCTGGTGATGGTGAGGAAGGAGTGAGAGAGAGGAGACAGGATCACTGTTGAGTGCTTTATCTGTGACACTTACACTGAGAGTATTATGTGAGGCTTGAAAGAGAGGCTGGTGGGGTGCCACCTGTGGCTCAAAAGGGTAGGGCACCAGCCCCATATGCTGGAGGTGGTGGGTTCAAACCTAGCCTTCAGTCCTTGCCTTCCCTTTGATTGCCTGTGTCCTCCCACAGAACTCATCATCTTTATGGAGATCTTCAGGGGCCCCTGAGACACTGCAGAGAGTGTCAGGGATTTCCTTCCCCACAGCAGAGTCGCTGAGAGCCTGGGAAGAATGGAGAGAAAAGGCAGAGCTGCAGGACCACCGGCGCATTGGGAAGGTGCAGAGACTGGGAGATAGGGAAGGGGCAGTGATTAGGGCTAAAGAGAGAGGAAGCTGTTGTGAAGTTGGGAACAGATTCAGTCAAACAGCCCAGGCAGCTCCATCAGTTTCTTCTGGATTCCAAATCCCACTTCTCTCCCTTTGAAGTGACCCTTGTCATTCTTAACCCCAGGAGCAGGAGCTGTTCTTCTTCCATGAACTGAGCCCCGGGAGTTGCTTCTTCCTGCCACGAGGAACAAGAGTGTATAATGCACTGGTAGCATTTATCAGGGTAAGAGGGACACAAATCCAGGGGAAAGAAGACCAGGGAGGGCTGAGGGTTTAGAAGAAGCTAAGGTGTCAAAGTTAAAAGAGGGTGGCGATGGGCAGTGCCTGTGGCTCAGTGAGTAGGGCACCAGCCCCATATACCAAGGGTGGCAGGTTCAAACCCAGCCCCAGCCAAACTGAAAAAAAAAAAAAGCCAGGCGTTGTGGTGGGTGCCTATAGTCCCAGCTACTCAGGAGGCTGAAAAAAAAAAAAAAAAAAGAGGGTGGCAGGTCCCATGAAATCTAGCAGTTAGGAAAAGAAAAAGAAAAAATAAATAATTAGGAGAGAGGGGTTGGAAGCATAAACATAAATATTGTAAAGTGCTGGCGACCTTTAGCAATTGTGTGGTCTGCAGTAGAGGAGCGTAGAGATGGGACATGGTATTAATTGGCTGTGTCTCTGAGCAGCATGGCCTTAAAGCTCCAGGAGAGTCACAGGTGCCAGCCTGCTGCTTCTCTTTCCAGTTACTCTGACCTTCTGTGTCTGTGCCCTCCACAGGAGGAGTATTCTCGTCGTGGTTTCTCAGAGGTGAAAACTCCCACGCTGTTTTCTACAAAACTCTGGGAACAGTCAGGGCACTGGGAGCATTATCGGAAAGACATGTTTGCCCTGCAGCCCCCAGGCTCTGACAGGCCCACCAGCTCCCAGAGTGACTGCCCTACCAGGCATCCCAAAGACAGACTTGCCCTCAAGCCCATGAACTGCCCTGCACACTGGTGAGCTGGGAACCAAGAGGCCTGGGTCCTCCTGGGGCTAGGGTTACAATCGAACTGCTAAAAAGTAATAGCACCTTGGTGGCACCTCTGGCTCAAAGGAGTAGGGTGTGGGCCCCATGTGCCAGAGGTGGCGGGTTCAAGCCCAGCCCTGGCCAAAAACTGCAAAAAAATTAAAAAAAAAAAAAAAAGGTAATAGCACCTTAGAAAGAGGATCGTGACACCTGATTTGAGTCTTGAACCTGCCCTCTAGCTAACCATTTGAACTTGAGAAAGTCATACCTCTTTAGGCCCCAGTCTCCTTAACAAGTAACAGCAAGGATTTGAAGTTGCTATCAAGTTTCCTCTAAACCAGCAGTACTCAACCTGTGGGTCATGACACCTTTGTAAAATACATCATGGCATTAGGAAGGTTGACAACCACTTCTCTAAACCATCACAGAGCAGAGGCACAGTAAATGGTGTCTGTTATTGCATTACTGGGAAATTCACTTTTAAGCAAGGCAGAGCTCGGACTGTGATGAGTGGGGTTAACAGGACTCCATGGGAGGACATGCTAAGATTGAAAAGGGCGTTAGCTGATGGTGCAAAGAAAGTAGGCAAGCAGATTGGGTGGGGCACAGTCTTCAGGGACTAGTGCTCCCTATGGCCCTGACCCCTTCACCCCCCTCTCCAACTTTAGCCTGATATTCGCCCACCGGCCTAGATCCTGGCGGGAACTGCCCCTGCGACTGGCTGACTTTGGGGTCCTGCACCGTGCTGAAGCCTCTGGCAGTCTGGGGGGACTGACCCGGCTTTGGCGCTTCCAACAGGATGATGCTCACATCTTCTGTAGACCAGATCAGGTGGCCCTTCCTAGGCTCCATCAAAGCTTCTCTAAACCACCTTCTATTCTCCTGTGAACCTCCAACACCCCTGACCTTCACTTGCCCTCTGTATCTACTATAGTTCAGCCACATTCTACCCCAGTCTTCTGCTTCTACCTCTCTGGTTTTGCCCTGTTTCCCCAGACCACCATCATTCTAGATCAAGATCTGGCACACAGCTCACCACCCTTATTTCTGCCACCAGATAGAAACAGAGATTCAAAGCTGCCTTGATTTTCTCCGCTCTGTCTATACGGTCCTTGGCTTCTCTTTCCACCTGGCACTGTCCACTCGGCCATCAGGCTTCCTTGGAGACCCTTCCCTTTGGGACCAGGCTGAACAGGTGAGTAGGACATAGGGAATCAGAGGCATATAAGCCACTCTAGTGAAAGGGGGTGGGAGGTACAGTAACCAGATAGAGGCAAATGCTGAGGGGTCATTTGTTAGGGAATAGAGAGATGTGTTACTATGTGTTACTAAGTCTAAGGTAATATACTCTTCCTTGTCTCAATCCCCTTAAAGGTCCTTCAGCGGGCTCTGGAGGAATTTGGAGAACCCTGGGATTTCAATTCTGGACATGGTGCTTTCTATGGGCCTAAGGTAAGCTGGCAACACTAGTTATTGCTTTATTTTTTATTTCATTTTATTTTTGCTTTATTTAATATTTAAGAGGTAAAAAGAAATATTTCTAAACTTATTTAGGATTAAAGAAGAAAAATACATTTCCTCCCCCCCATAAAACTTGTTCTAGTGAGGGCTAAGGAAGGTAATAGGCTGTGTCAGTGCTGTGGGATCAGTGCCGAACAGATACTAAGAGTATGTGTTGGGGCTGTGGGGGTCAGCATTACTCTGGGGGTCAGAAAAGTAATTCTACAGGAATCACCCCCCAGTCTGAAAGGTGGCTCATTGTTCACCAAGTAAAGATGTGGTTCAGGCGAGAACAGTGTAAAAGCAGAGGCAGGAGGTAGGGACGAAAACTCAATGTGGCAAGTTGGACCATTTTCAGTGAACTGGGGCCTGAGAATGGAGTCAAACAAGTGAATGAATATAAGTCTTTCCTTATAACAGCAAGAGAGAGTACCTAAAGGGGCCTAGCTTGTCAAAAAAGAATTTTTAAGGGAGAGATTTGAGAATGTTTAAATGCTATTATGAGAAGAAGTGTATTTTGGAGAGAAAAATCAAGTGGGAGAAGTTACAGTAGAGGGAAGTTGCTTGGGAGGCTTGGGGTGGGCTTGAGAGCCCTTCCCAGAAGGGACCACCACTCCCATCATATCCAGAGTGGAAAGGCTAAGAGAAGGAAAGGCAGGAAGTTTTAAGTGTGGTATCAGGAAGTTGAAGGCATTTTCCCATACTGTGACATTAGTTATCTTAATTCTCTGTGAGCAAGGAGCAGAATCATTTGCTGAAATGGGAGTGGAGGAGAGGAAAGTTGCCAGTAAAATAACTCAAAACTCTTACATGAACCATATAGGTAAAATTTTCAGTGCTTAATACTGCTGTGTATTGTGCAGGGGTAATTTATTCAGGTAGTGTGTATATTACTCTTTTATCTCTCAAATATCTGTTCTAGCACATGGTATTTATGAGGCTGCTGAATAAATAGTATCTGAAAATATGAAAAAAATAATGAAAATATGTTTTATTGGTCAATTTCAGCAGTAATACTAGGAAAGTAAAATATTTTCATGTTACTAAGAAGAAAAAGGTTTGGCACCAGGAATGTCCAACTTTTTTTCTGCTGCACATTAGAAGAATCCTCTTGGGCCACATGTTAAATACACAAACACAGTGAAAGCTGATGAGCTCAAAAATGTCTGTGGATAATTTTGGCAGTATCTCACACCACAGATAAGCAAAACAGTCCTCACATAATCCATATCCTCAGGTTGGATGGCCCTGGATGTGCTTAGGGTTACAGAGATAATAGTGATAAAGTGTTTATTATTTCAAATCAATCTAGTAAACTTTTTACTAAGATAACATTTTTTAAAAGAGAGAGAGGATGGCTCGGTGCCCATAGCTCAGTGAGGAGGGCACCAGTCACATACACCAAAAGTGGTGGGTTCAAGCCCAGCCCAGGCCTGCTAAACAATGACAACTGCAACAAATAAATAGCTGTGTTGTGGTGGGTGCCTGTAGTCTCAGCTACTTAGGAGGCCGAGGCAAGAGAATTGCTTAAGCCCAAGAGTTTGAGGTTGCTGTGAGCTCTGATCCCTTGGCACTCTACCGAGGGCAACATAGTGAGACTGTCTGAAAAAAAAAATAAAAAGAAAGAGAGGAAAAATCTTGAGAATCATAAGGAGAATGGGGCAGAGAGCTGAGTAGAGTAGCCAAAAGATTGAAGGCAACAACAGGGATCAGTTGAGTCTTGAAACAGTGATTTCCATGGTGGCGTCAACCTCTGCTTTTGCATCTGTGGGACATGTTGGGCAGTAATGAGTGGTTCTGTTCCAGGGCCAAGGACATAGGAAGTTAAGGGGCCACTAGGGTCAGGTTTGCCCTGCAGTGTGATAGAGAATGACTGGCACAGAGGAACCAGGGAGAGTGGGTGCAACTGCATGGGAAGGAGACAGAAGCAGGAGGAGCCTGCAAATAGGAAGGAAAAAGAGTGGGTAAGGAATCTGTGGGTGGAAGAGAGAGTAGTAGGAATAATTGTGAGAGCTGGCAGACTGTTTTCAGAGGTACAGCCTTGGGGGGATGATAGGATGAAGAGTGTAGCCACAGTGTGGTTCCAGGTGAAGGTCTCTGAGATGAGGAGCATGCAATTGAGAGGCCAGGGTATGGATGTCACCTAATATTATAACACCATTATTCAGTGGAATATCTGTTGAGTGGGTGAAGGAGAGTGCAGCAGAGGGATAGAGTATGTACAGCTGGGTGACCTGACTCTTCAGATAGCCTGGTTGTTGAGCAGGTTAAATGGTAGACCAGCATGTGTAGTGAGGGTGCTGGTTCTAGGTGGTCACATGCCTTCTTTCTGTCCCTTCCAGATTGATGTGCACCTCCGCGATGCCCTGGGTCGGCCCCATCAGTGTGGGACAATCCAGCTTGACTTCCAACTGCCCTTGAGATTTGCCCTCCAGTTCAAGGGGTACAGAAACTTGCCCCCTCCCTTTTCCTCCACAGCCCATGGAATAGGTCGATATCACCCCCTTTGCTTTTAATCCGAAAAAGTAAATCAGTCTTCTACACTATCTTTTGCCAGAACTGAATATTTCTTGAAAACTGGAAGGTGTGGTTCAGCGCCTGTAGCTCAAGCAGCTAAGGCACCAGCCACATAGTGGGTTCGAATCCAGCCCAGGCTTGCCAAACAACAATGACAGCTACAACCAAAAAATAGCTGGGCGTTGTGGCAGGCACCTGTAGTCCCAGCTACTTGGAAGGCTGAGGCAGTAGACTTGCTTGAGCCCAGGAGTTGGAGATTGCTGCAAGCTGTGATGCCATGACACTCTACCCAAGGCGACAGCTTGAGGCTCTGTCTCAAAAAAAAGAAAACTGGAAGGTGACCTTGGATGCGCAAATTGTGGTACTTCTGACATTCTACCTGCTCCCCTTTTTCCTTCCAAGGCAGGCGGGGGCCCTGGAGCGTCCAGTCCTCATTCACCGAGCAATACTTGGTTCTGTGGAAAGGCTGTTGGGAGTGTTGGCAGAAAGCTGTGGAGGGAAATGGTGAGCTTCTGACCCTGGATTTCTGTTCTGGCTCTCAAACTGGATCATTCGTGCTCCAGATCCTGTTCCCCATCATATGCCAGCTTCTCTTTCCTTCTCAAATCTGCTTCCTGGGCAGTGCCTGTGGCTCAGTGGGTAGGGCGCCCGCCCCATATACCAAGGATAGCAGGTTCAAACCCGGGTGTTATGGTGGGCACCTGTGGTCCTCCCAGCTATTCAGGAGGCTGAGGTAAAGAGAGTTGCCCAAGCCCAGGAGTTGGAGGTTGCTGTGAGCTGTGTGATGCCATGGCACTCTACTGAGGGTAGAGTGAGACTCTGTCCCTACCAAAAAAAAAAAATCCGCTCCCTGCAACCACACTTGTGGCTATAGCCAGGGTAAATAATTTGCCTTAATTTGTTCTCTCTCAACCAGGCCACTGTGGCTGTCCCCATTCCAGGTTGTGGTCATCCCTGTGGGGACTGAGCAAGAAGAATATGCCAGAGAGGTAAGGAGTTGGGAGCAAAAAAAGAAAGCAGGACAAGTAGGGAGTCTGGTGCCCACAGTGGGTAGGAAGAGGCCGTCCAGGGTGGTGGCAAGAGCATAGCACTTTGAGCCACAGGACTGGGCAACTGTCCTATGTACTGAAAATCCTACATCTAAAAACAGACTAATGGCTCGGCGCCCGTAGCACAGTGATTATGGTACTGACCACTTGCACCGAGGCTGGTGGGTTTGAACCCAGCCTGGGTCAGCTAAACAACAATGACAACTACAGCAAAAAAATAGCCAGGCATTATGGTGGGCACCTGTGGTCCCAGCTACTTGGGAAGCCCAGGCAAGAGAATCATTTAAACCCAAGAGTTTGAGGTTGCTATGAGCTATGATGCCATAGCACTGTACTGAGGGTGACTTAGTGAGACCCTTCCCCCCCACCCCAAAATAAAAATAAGAACTGAAGGCAGTGCCTCTGGCTCAGGGGTTAGAGCGCTGGCCCCATATACTGAGGGTGGAGGGTTTGAACCCAGCTCCGGCCAAATGCAACAAAAATTAACTAGGCAACAAAAAAAGCTAGGCGTTGTGGCGGGTGCCTGTAGTCCCAACTACTTGGGAGGCTGAGGAAAGAGAATCGCCTAAGCCCGGGAGTTGGAGGTTGCTGTGAACTGTGATGCCACAGCACTCTACCCAGGGTGACAGCTTGAGGCTCCGTCTCAAAAAAAATAAAAATAAATAAAAAATAAATACTGCAACAGAGCACTTCCACCAAAGTGGGCTTAGTGAAATGTCAGCTTCATTTTTCCTTCCTAGAGAGAATTGACAGGGTAGTTCCAGAGTTGAGTAGCTGGTTAGGTAGAGTGGTGGCTGGAAGCAGGCAAAGTCCAGGGAGTAAGTACCTGAGGGCTCATCTCCAGTAAGAAGCAGACAGAAAAGTTGTGGGCTGGGCAGCGCCTGTGGCTCAAGGAGTAGGGTGCCAGTCCCATATGCCAGAGGTGGTGGGTTCAAACCCAGTGCTGGTTAAAAAAAAAAAAAGAAAAGTTGTGGGCTTAGGGATGGGGAGGAGGCCTCAGTGCAGAGAGGAGATCAGTGGTTTGTCAGAACTAGATGGCACTGATGAAGGAGCAATAAATGGGGACTGAAGAAGAGTGCCACCAGACTGCTCTAGCTCCTCAGCCTTCCACTAGATTAACTTCAGTCACCAACCCTCTGTTCCAGGCACAACAGAGCTTACGGTCTGCTGGACTGGTCAGTGACCTGGATGCTGACTCTGGGCTGACCCTCAGCAGGAGAGTCCGCCGGGCCCAGCTAGCCCACTACAATTTTCAGTTTGGTAAGCAAATGGGTCAGCCTAGGGCCCCAGAGCCTATGTTCTCCCACCTGTCTTCTGGATTCTTTCTGTTAAGTCTCCTAAGGTTGGGTATCTGCATATTTGGGTTAATCAGGGCTCATTACCTGAGCTTGGTAGGAGCCAGGATTCAGGACACCTGACTCATGGAGAGCCCTATGTTCCTTCATGCTGCCCCACCTATCTCTCAACCATTTCTGACCCTTAGGATAGTTTTAACCCCACTCTAGCTCTTAGTGTCTGTTAGGGTAATTAACCAAGGAAACATCAAGAGAAAGGGACAGGAAGGGTTAATAAGGCATTAATTAATTAACCTTGTTTATTCTAGACCTAGATGGAGTCAGCACTAAGGGTTTCAATGGAGTCAGACCTCGGGGATGAGGAGAAAGGCCTTAAGAACAAAGGTCTGGCACTGCCATGCTCCTGTTTCTTTTTATTTTCTGGAGTTCAGAGTTCTAACCCTAAAGGCAAGGAACAGAAACCCCTTAGCCAAATTACCTGATTCTCCAGTTTTACACACCCCATTTGCCCTGGGAGCACTTGGAGCAGGTTGTGCCACAGTCCCGTACACACATGCTTATCCATGTTTGTTCCACCCCTGCCCTCTTCCCCTTCCTCTAATCACCACCCAGGCACGCAAATGCACACATGCTCTGTGTCTGGTTCTCCATCTGTTTGTCTTTCTTTGCCTGACTTTAGTGTCTCTGACCCTGGGCTCCTGACCAAAAAGTAAGAGGGCAAGCAGGGAGTGGAACATTTTCCCATCTCCTCAGGGTGACAGCTAAATATTTCCTTTTTTGAACCATATCTGGGCTATGTTCCCACCCTTCCTAAAGATTTAGGTCTCTTAAGTTTCTGCATAAAAAAAGGAAGTATCCCATGTGGATTGATTTGCCCTGAAATTCCTAAACTTCCCTTCCTCTTCCTGCAGTGGTTGGCCAAAAAGAGCAAAGTAAGAGAACTGTGAATATTCGGACCCGAGATAACCGTCGCCATGGAGAGTGGGGCTTGACTGCAGCTGTACAGCGCCTGGCAGAACTTCAGAACAGCAGAGCCCCAAATGCTGAAGAAGTTTTCTGAGCCTTTGTACATAGATGAGACAAAGACCAACCTGCAAGAGCCAGTAGCTTCCAGTGACATGGGAGGCCCCAACATAACTGGCAGTCTGGAGTCCCTGAGGACCCTCAGAACTCAGTGGAGGCGTGTGTCTGCTCGCCTAGGGGACCCCACAGAGGGAAGGAGGCTCTGGCTATTTGGATGTAAGGAGAGTGAAACTAAAAAAAATAAACTTAAAGCTCTTGGGTATGTGTCTTCATCTCTGACTTCTCAGAGGAGGAAATAAAAGGAAGTTCTCTCTCTTTTGTCCCAGAAAGTTGGAGAAATTTAAAAAGGTCTAGATCTCTTACGAAAAGCTGTCCTGTACCCCACTTCTCAATTCAGTAGATTGTCATACCTCTTTTCCACAGAAGGCAGAGTTCAGACAGAGAAATTGAGGCACAGACTAAGGGCTCAGACATCTCTTCCTCCATGATTCTCTGAATCAGTTTCTCTTGGGGTCATAGGAATGCTCCCCTCCCATCACCCCCATTCTTCTCAGTCTTCTCAGGAGGCTTCAGGGTGACTTGGGAGGAGTGGCTGGCTGGGAGGAGCCGCTGGGACTGAGTCATGGCAGGAAGCTGAGGAGGGCGGGAGATAAACCATATAAGAAGGAGAAGGAGCTGGCCTGAGGTTCACAGCAGCAGTAACAACAACCAGAGAAGCAGATTCCCAGCAGCTCAGCCCTTCCAGTCCAGATCTGCCAAGAGAACCCACCTGTGAGGTGGCCAGTGACCAGACTTTACCCCAGGATGGGGACTATGTCCAGAGCAGCCTGGGTCTTGGCCTGTTTGGCTGTGGCTTCTGTCGCCTCCGAGGGTGGTGAGTAGTCAGGGGGTCAGCACTTGGGAAGGTGTCCCAGTCAGCGCAGGTGGAGCCTGGGTCTAGGCATCCCAGACAGCTCATCCCCAGCAACCCTTCTCCACCTGGCCTCCCTCTACTGGGCAGGCCTGCAAGGAGCCTGGGACACTGGAGCGCTTAGCCCGGGAAGTGGGGGCAGGGGCTCCTAGAAGCTGCTGCCAAGAAACATCAAATCAGAGTCAAGTTGACAACTGTGGGGGGTGGGTGGATTCAGAGGAAGGGACCTCTGCCAAAGAGGATGCCATCAGGTAGGATGTGTGTGGTGGGAAAAGGGCCCCTCAGGCTGCTCAAACCTGACTGGCAGACTTGGGAGCCTTGACTGAATCCTGTCTGGTGACAGGAGGGTGGAGGGGCATCCATCCACAGACCCACCTTCTACCTAGCACATACACTGTTATCTATTTTTTTTCTAGCTTCCTTTTTTTAATTTTATTTATTTTTATTATTAAGTCATATGCACATAGATGATACGCTATTTCTTTTTCATTTTGTTTTCTTACTTGTTTCGCCTTTGCTCACAGAGCCACTAATCTTTATCTGCTTTGATGCCTGAACAAAACAAGGAACTCCTGAGAGAAATTTTTTTTTTTTTTTTTTTTGAGACAGAGCCTCAAGCTGTCCCCCTGGGTAGAGGGCCGTGGCATTACAGCTCACAGCAACCTCCAACTCCTGGGCTCAAGTGAGTCTCTTGCCTCTGCCTCCCAAGTAGCTGGGACCACAGGCGC
>CAUYTI010004008.1:0-21419 GCA_963575145.1 Galago senegalensis | reverse complement strand
TTTTTTTTTTTTTTTTTGAGACAGAGCCTCAAGCTGTCCCCCTGGGTAGAGTGCCTTGGCATTACAGCACACAGCAACCTCCAACTCCTGGGCTCAAGCGAGTCTCCTGCCTCCGCCTCCCAAGTAGCTGGGACCACAGGCACCCGCCACAACACCCAGCAATTTTTTGGTTATAGCCGTCATTGTTGTTTGGCGGGTCCGGGCTGGGGATTCAAACCCGCCACCTTAGGTGTACGTGGCTGGCGCCTTAGCCGGTTGAGCTATAGGCGCCGAGCCTTGGGGTACAATCTTAAAGGCACAAGGGCTATGGGGCAAAGTAACATGGCAGTCCAGCTTCCACCTGCCTAAGCCATTCACTGCCAGCCTCATCACATACAGGAGGCAGGCAGCCTGGGGTTCTCCTCTCTGCCAGGACCCCCAAGGATGGAAAGGGGATGCCAGTGATCCCTTCTAGAACAAAATTAGGGATGAACTACAGCTTAGTGGCTAGGGGTACTAGGGGTTTGGTATGTTAATTCGCAGATCCACAAAATCAGTCTGGATGTTTTTGGAAGCTCTCTAGATGAAGCTGAAAACGCAGAGTGATGAGGGTTGAATCACGGGCACCAGGAGGACAGACAGCTAGGGATAGAGAAGCTCTTCTCTGCGCCTGCTTCTTCATCGTTCACCAAGATTCGCTGACAGGTGTGATGTCTTTTTCTCTCCAGTTTCTGTTTTCAGAATGCCGAGCACCCTATTAAGCATGAATTACTTACACCTTGGAAGTAAAAGGGCCTCAGAGCTTCATAGCACGCTGTCAGTGTGCAGTGAGCTAGCTGACAAGGAGACCTGGCTTAGCGTCAGCTTCCAGTGCCCAGCAGATGCACACGAGTGTTATTTACTGTTGTTATTTTCATTATCATCCCTTACTAGGTCAGGCCTTTTTTCCCCAAGTGCTTTCCCATAGGCTTGGCCTATTTAATCCAGATAATAGCTCTGGGGGAAAGGTCCCATTGCTATCTCTGTCTCAGATTTGAAGAACTTGAAGTCTAGAATGGTTATCTATTTATATCTATCTATATATGCCCCACCTCCTTCTGGTAGAAAAGATTAAAGAAAAAAAAAAGGCTCAGCGCCTGTGGCTCAAGTAGCTAAGGCGCCAGCCACATACACCTAAGGTGGCAGGTTCGAATCCAGCCCAGGCCCGCCAAACAACAATGATGGCTGCAACCAAAAAATAGCCAGGCATTGTGGTGGGCGCCTGTGGTCCCAGCTACTTGGGAGGCTGAGGCAAGAGACTCACTTGAGCCCAGGTGTTGGAGGTTGCTGTGAGCTGTGATGTCACAGCACTCTACCCAGGGGGACAGCTTGAGGCTCTGTCTCGAAAAAAAAAAGAAAGGATTAAAGGAAGTTCATCCTACAGGGACCCCTGCCTGACCTCCTCCCTTCACTGCCTGTGAGCATTTAACACAGTGGCAAAACCAGGAGTGGCTGGAAGAGATTCAGACCAGCTGACAAAGTCTTTCCTCAGTGAGCACACTCTGGAAATCCCCATTGCCCTCACACCCCTCATTAAACAGTGATTTATTCTTAAACTGACTCACGTGGCTGGAATAGATCCCTTCTAGAACAAACTAGAATGACTCAGCCATAACTAACAAACCCTGGTGCCAGCTAGCCAACCTAGGGACAAGCCCAGATTTCTGGGCCTTCCCTCTCTTTTCCTTCCCCTCTCATCCCTGAGTTTGACTCTCCAAGGCACGCGCGCACACACACACACACACACACTCTCTCTCTCACTCAAAACTCCCAACTCAAGCCAGACATGAAATTAGGCAAATCTGTCTTCCTAACTTCTCTATCCCTCATTCTCCAGCGAACTTGTATCCACCAGCTACCAAAATGACTCATTCTTCCTCATTCATTGATTGTGTTAGAGACTGGGGATTCCATCCCTTATCTCAAAACCCACATAATCCTGACATTAAGTTAGTTAAATAAAAGATATTTAATCATAACTGGGAGGAGTTCCTATGCTGAAAACAAACTTGAGGGAGGGGCGCCTAATAGAGCTGCTTTATAACTATGTTAAGGTGGTCAGGGAACGTTTGGGTTTTTTTTAAATTTGTTTTTTGTTTTGTTTTTACAGTTTTTGCCTGGGGCTGGGTTTGAAGCCACCACCTCCAGCATATGGGGCCAGCGCCTTACTCCTTTGAGCCACTGGCGCTGCCTGGTCTTTTTTTTTTTGCTTTTTTTTTATGACAAGTTGTCACTCTGAGGCTGGAGTGCAGTGGTACAATCATAGCTCACTATAACCTCTAACTCCTGGGCTCCGGCCTCCCGAGTAGCTAGGACTATAGGCTCATGCCACCACATCCAGCTAGTTTTTTCATTTTTCTTCACCATGTTGCCCAGGCTGGTCTCAAACTTGGCATCCCAAAGTGGCAGGCTTACAGGTGTGAGCCACTGTGCCCAGCCTCAGGGGAAGCTTCTGTGAGGAGGGGCCATTTAAGCAGAGACCCACAAGATTAAAAGGACCAGTCATGGGAAGAATGCAGGGAAATTAGGGAAGGATCAGTGTTAAGGATGCACAAAGGTGTATCTCTTCAAGTGAAGAATGGCCCTAGTAGCTGAGCTGGGTGAATAGGGGGGAAAGTGGTGGAGATGAGGACAGAGAGCTGTCCAGGGGTTAGACCACGCAGGACCCTGTAGGCCTTGAGTAGGCAGAACCTCATCATGAACCCCTTTGAACTGATAACCTGTAGCTGCAACAATACTTACCAAATAACCATAACCGTTTGCTCACTCTCATATCCCAGTCTCCCTGCATTAGGCTGGGGACACACAGAGAAGGTACTGGCCAATGGATTTTGAATGGTGATGCTATCTATCACTTCCAGCACAAAGCAATTAAGAGCCTCTTCCATAGCTCACTTCCCCTTGGAAGCCACATGTTCCAGATGATATAGCCAGCTGTAAGAACGCAGGGGGCCCCCAGACCCACACTGGATGACATGAGTGAGAAACTAGGTTTCAAGTTTTATCTGTTAATGTAGCATAACTGAGCCTACACTGGTCAATGCATAATCTAACTCCATGTCCAAAACTTGCAACCTGGAGGAACTCAGTTACAAGAGCTTAGCGTAGAGCAGGAGTTCAAAAAATGGCTTTTCCCTTCACCGCAGGTCTTATCCTTCCTCTCTTAAAAAACTAAGGACGAGTTTAGATGCACTGCACATGTGCCTCCTTTTAGCCTAACACCACTCCCAAGACACCAACGGTGATTAAAGCCCTGCTTTTTGCCAATAGTATAACTAATGCATGGAAGGAAAGTCAGGTGAACTGTCCTGAGTCACATAGCACTAACTTTTAAAAACTTCATCACTGGGGCTCGGCGCCCGTAGTTCAGTGGTTAGGGTGCAAGTCATGCACATCAGGGTTGGTGGGTTCAAACGCAGCCTGAGCATGCTAAACAAACAAGCAACAACAACAAAAAATAGCTGGGCATTGTGGCAGGTGCCTATAGTCCCAGCTACTAGGGAGGCTGAGGCAAGAGAATCACTTGAGCCCAAGAGTTTGAGGTTGCTGTGAGCTGCAATGCCACAGCACTCTACCGAGGGCGACAAAATAAGACTCTGTCTCAATTTTAAAAAAAAAACAAACCCTCATCATTGGCCAGGTATAGTGGCACACATCTGTAATCCAAGCACTCTGGAGGCCGAGGCAGATGGATCACCAGAGCTCAGGAGTTCAAGACCACCCTGAGCAACAGCAAGACCCTGTCTCTAGAAAAACAGCAGGGTGCTGTGGTGGGTGCCTGTAGTCCCAGCTACCAGGGAGGCTGAGGCAAGAGAATGGCTCTGAGCCCAAGAGTTTGAGGTTGCTGTAAGCTATGACCCCAGGCACTCTACCTAGAATAACAAAGTGAGACTCTGTCTCAAAATAAAAACATAAAAACTAGCCAGGTGTGGCTCAGCACCTATCTCAAGCGGCTAAGGCATCAGCCACACACCCCAGAGTTGGCGGGTTCAAATCCAGCCTAGGCCTGCCAAACAACAATAACAACTACAACCAAAAAATAGCCGGGCATTGTGGTGGGCACCTGTAGTCCCAGCTACTTGAGAGGCTGAGGCAAGAGAATCATTTAAGCCCAGGAGTTAGAGGTTTCTATGAGCTATGATGCCATGACACTCTACCCAAGGTTGCTTGAGGCTCTCTCTCAAAAAAAAAAAAAAAAAACTAGCCAGGTGTAGTGGCACATGCCTATAGTCCCAGCTATTCAGGAGGCTGAGGCAAGAGGATAGCTCAAGGCAAGAGTTTGAGGTTGCTATAAGCTCTGATGACACTGCAACACTCTACCCAGGACCTCAAAAAAAAAAAAAAAAAGAAAGAAAGAAAGAAAGAAAGAAAGAAAGAAAGAAAGAAAGAAAGAAAGAAAGAAAGGAAGGAAGGAAGGAAGGAAGGAAGAAAGAAAGACAGACCAGGCGCAGTGGCTCATCCTAGGACTCTGGGAGGCCAAAGTGAGTGGACTGCTCGAACTCACAAGTTCAAGACCAGCCTGAGCAAAAGCAAGACCCTATCTCTACTTAAAATAGAAAAACTGAGGCAAAAGTATTGCTTGAGTCCAAGAATTGGAGGTTGCCGTGAGCTATGATGCCATGGCTCTCTACCCAGGGTGACAGCTTGAGACTCTATCACAAAAAAAAAAAAAAAAGAAAAGAAAAAAGAGAAAGAAAGAAAAGGCCGGGCGCAGTGGCTCATCCTTGTGACCCTAGCACTCTGGAAGGCCAAGGCGGGGAGGATTGCCTGAGCTCACAGGTTCAAGACCAACCTGAGCAAGAGCAAGACTTCATCACTAAAAATAGTCAGATGTTGTGGCAAGCGCCTATAGTCCCAGCTACTCGAGAGGCTGAGGCAAAGAATCACTTGAGACCAAAAGTTTGAGATTGCTGTGAGCTTGGATGTCATAGCTCTCTACCAAGGGTGACAAAGTGAGACTCTGTCGCAATTAAAAAGAAAAAAAAACCCAACTTACTACTACAACCCAGACTCCTGGCCTGGGGGAAGGGGGGCTTGCCCCAGTGAGTGCCAGGACCTGAATCTTATCCATGTTTTATTGTTCTCTAGTGGCTGGAAAGGGGTGGATGTGGGGCAAATACAGGCCCTGTCTGGACCTAACAACAGCCCCAGCTCTCCAGGAGAGGAAGGGTTCACTCTCCTCTTTCATTTTAAGCAACAACTCAAAATTTCCCATTCCATGACAGTCCCACTCCAGGAAGGAAATTACTTGGGCTGAGATGCCAAACCCAAAGTCAGAAACCATCTGGATTGCACAATCAAGAAGAAAGTACATGAAAATCGTGAAATTTAAGACACCCAAGAAGACAGTCGTAACAGATGGAAAGATATGACCCTGGTCACCTCCCAGAACCCCTCAAATTCCTGAAGCATCTCACTCTCCCACTCAGTTGATAGCTGGAAACTCACAGGCACCCCATTCCTCACAGGGTGGGAATTCAGGGGGTGGAACCCCTCCAATATCTTCCCTTCACTCCTAAGTGGAAGCAAATTCTTGACCATGAATTGGCCCTGAGTGGCCTGACCCTGCCCTCGCCCCTGCAGCCCAACCCCAGGCCTTTGCACATACATGGTCCTTCCTACCGACCTTACCCACCCTCCCGTCATGTGCCCTTGGAGCACTGGCACTGTGGTGGGTTGTATGAACCTGTGTGATTATCTCATTGATATTTGTCTCCTTCACTTGACTGCATGCAAGCTCCCTGAGGCCTGGGACCTCATCTGCATTTTCTTTTTTTTTTTTTTTGAAACACAGTCTCAAGTTGTTGACCTGGGTAGTGTGCTGTGGCATCATAGCTCACAGCAACCTCCACCTCAGGCTCAAGCGATCCTCTTGCCCCAGTTTTTCTATTTTTTAGTAGAGACAGGGTCTTGCTTTTGGTAAGGCTATTCTCAAACTCGTGAGCTCCAGCAATCCACCCACCTCAGCCACCCAGAGTGCTAGGATTATAGGCATGAGCCACTGTATTTTCTTTTTCTTTCTTTCTTTTTTTTTTTTTTTTTTTTGAGACAGAGCCTCAAGCTGTCCCCCTGGGTAGAGTACTGTGGCATCACAGCTCACAGCAACCTCCAACTCCTGGGCTCAAGCAATTCTCTTACCTCTGCCTCCCAAGTAGATGGGACCACAGGCACCCGCCACAACACCCGGCTAGTTTTTTTGGTTGCAGCCATCATTGTTTGGCGGGCTGGGCTGGATTCCAACCCACCAGCTCAGGTGTATGTGGCTGGTGCCTTAGCTGCTTGAGCCACAGGCACCAAGCCTCATCTGCATTTTCATGGCTGTGTCGTCAGCTCCTAGCATATAGCAGGCACTCAATAAATTTTTTAGTTCATAATTAGTGCTCTTGTCTAGCTTCTGTGTGTCTAACTCCCCTGGGGACACAGGAGAATTTCACCTCACAGGTGGCACACCTGGTTTCTAGCTTCTACCACCTTATTACAGCCATCTAAACCTCCCCTACCCACAGGCTCAGCCCCTAAGCCAGCCTTAGGTGACGTGTAATCAGCTCTAGAGCCTAGCACTGATTATAGCTGATTCCCCTTTGACAGGGATGCTTTAGCCTCTGCTTCAGTTCACCTCAGTTCCTGCTCAAAAGTCCCCTAGATGCTAGAGCATATGGTCTAGAGTAAGGGTCCTCCAACTTTTTAAACAGGGGGCCAGTTCACTGTCCCTCAGACCACTGGAAGGCTGAACTGCGTACTCTGGGATGAGTTGGCAGCTAAGCAGGACAGGCAAGGGCGGCAAAAACACCTGGTGGGCTGGATAAATGTCCTAGGCGAGCCTCATGTGGCCCCTGGGCTGTAGTTTTAGGATGCCTGGTCTACAGCATGGTTCACAGTCCCCTCCTAAACCTGGTAATCTGGAAAAGTCCCTCTCAAGAAGGGATTCTCATCTTTTAAGCCCCAGGGTGATGGCTGGCCCTAGCCTCCAGAACCAGACTCTTCTGGTGCCCAAACAGACCAATGCTATCCCTGGGCCCCAGGCTCTCCATCATGGGCTCCCCTGAGATGCCCAGGAATTTCACCACAGTCACCATTTCCCAGAGTACTGATTCATAAAGTATATTAGTTTCATGGGCTTATTAATACGTATCAAACAAAAATGTGTTCCACAGTCAAACATCAATGAGAAACAGTGGTCTAAATCGGCTTCTTTGTTGTGGACATATCAAAACCTTGATAAGTGCATGTGGTGAACCTCCAAAGGAGGGGCCAGTGATAAAGTATGCCGAGCTTCCCAAGTTTAGGAATTCAAGAACTCGTTGTTTACACGCTGGTATCTTCTGGACCACTCTTCTGAGATACACGGTTTGGGAACTGCTGTTCTAAGACTATGACTGACCATTGCACATAGCCTGAACATAGAGTACTCTCTCCATCACAGTAAGGCATCCTTCAAATAGAAAATAAAGGCAGCATGCACCTTTTAGTTCTGACCCAGACAGTGAGTCCTCATCCCTAATCCAGTTCTTCCTTGCAGCTTTAGGAGATGTAACAACATCCGTGGAAGACTATTTAACAACTGGTCATTAACAGAAGTTGGAGGTAAAAAAGGAAATGAGAAGGTAAGAGAGAGGCTGGGCGCAGTGGCTCACGCCTGTAATCCCAGCACTCTAGGAGACCAAGGCTTGTGAATTCAAAGACCAGCCTGAGCAAGAGGGGGATCCTGTCTCTACTAAAAATAGAAAATCTAGCCAGGTGCCATGGTGGGCACCTATAGTTCCAGCTACTCAGGAGGCTGATGGTAAGAGGATTGCTTGAGCCCAGGAGTTTAAGGTTGTTCCTTTGAGCTAATAATCATGCCACAGCACTTCACCCAGGGTGACAAAGTGGACCCTGTCTCAAAATAAAATAAAATAGGGGCTCGGCGCCCGTGGCTCAAGCGGCTAAGGCGCCAGCCACATACACCTAAGGTAGCGGGTTCGAATCCCCAGCCTGGGCCCGCCAAAGAACAATGACGGCTGCAACCAAAAAATGGCCAGGCGTTGTGGCGGGCGCCTGTAGTCCCAGCTACTTGGGAGGCTGAGGCAGGAGACTCGCTTGAGCCCAGGAGTTGGAGGTTGCTGTGAGCGTGATGCCATGGCACTCTACCCTGGGGGATTGCTTGTGGCTCTGTCTCAAAAAAAAAAAAAAAGAAGTCCAGAGGTGCAAGAGCTGGGGAGAATGGGACTGTAGCAGATCTGATCACTGTTGTAATCATAAAAAACCATAAGAAGGACTATGGGGGCTCGGCGCCTATAGCTCAACCGGCTAAGGCGCCAGCCACATACACCTAAGGTGGCGGGTTCGAATCCCCAGCCCGGACCCGCCAAACAACAATGATGGCTGCAACCAAAAAATAGCCGGGTGTTGTGGCGGGCGCCTGTGATCCCAGCTACTTGGGAGGCGGAGGCAGGAGACTCGCTTGAGGTTGGAGGTTGCTGTGAGCAGTGAAGCCACAGCACTCTACCCAGGGGGACAGCTTGAGGCTCTGTCTCAAAAAAAAAAAAAAAAAAAAAAAAGAGATGAAGTCTTGGTATGTTGCCCAGGCTGATCTTGAACTCCTGATCTCAAGCAATCTTTAGGCCTTGACTTCCTAGACTATTGGTTCTCAACCTTCCTAATGCCACAATGTATTTTCATTGTTACAAAGGGGTGGTGACCCACAGATTGAGAACCGTTGTCCTAGAGTGCTGGGATTACAGGGGTGAGTGAGTCACTCAAGAAGCCTGGGTTTAAATTACATTTTTAAAATAATATTTATGTAAACGACTTATGGTCCCTGAGTATTCTAGGATTATTGGCCCACAATCTGAAATGTTCTGCAAGTGTTTCAGTGACATTTAAACTCAACAAGCTGAGTAAATCACCTTCAGGAGAATCACACACAGGTGGAATTGGAAGGGACGTTACATAGCAGCCAGACATCCTTCTAATTTTGTAAACAAACTTCTGTGTGTTTGAATCACTTAACCACTATTGCAGTATGCAAGGTTTTGTTGGGGACTGGAGGCGCAGCTTGGACTTGAAGTCAAGGTCATTAATAACTAACTGATGAGTTCAGATTGGGCAGGAGCATAAAGTGACAATGTTAGTATTTCCTGATAGGACAAGGGATTTATTTGCTGGCCCTAGATAAGATTAGGCATCAAAGAGAAGGAAGGAACTCTGAATTCTGCATAAACTAGGCTTTAATAATAGAAATCCTCAAAGTCTGTTCCATAAATGGTACTGGGAAAACTGAACATCCACATGAAGAGAATAAAGCTGGACCCTTACCTTATATGTATGTGCCACCTGCAAAAATTATCAGAAACCTAAATGTAGGCCAAGCATGGTGGCTCACTCCTGAAACCCCAGCACTCTGGGAGGCTGAGGTGAGAGGATCCCTTGAGCTCAGGAGTTGGAGACCAATCTGAGCAAGAGGAAAGTAGAAAAATTAGCCGGGTGTGCTGGCATCTGCTCCCAGATACTCAAGAGGCTGAAGCAGGAGGATCAATCGAACTCAGGAGTTGGAAGTTGCTGTGAGGTAGTTTGACATGTGGCACTCTAACCTAGGTGATGGAGGGAAACTCTGTCTCAAAATAAGCAAACAAAAAACCGCACCTGAATGTAAAGGCAAAAATTGTAAAACTCTTAGAAGAAAACATTAAAGGGGCAGCACCCACGGCTCAGTGAGTAAGGTGCCCACCTCATGTACTGAGGCTGGAGGGTTTGAACCCCACCCAGGCCAAACTGCAGCAAAAAATAGCTGGGCGTTGTGGTGGGTACCTGTAGTCCCAGCTACTCGGGAAGCTGAGGCAAGAGAATCACCTAAGCCCAAGAGCTGGAGGTTGATGTGAGCTGTGATGGTACTCTACTGAGGGCGACAAAGTGAGACTTTGTCTCTAAAAAAAAAAAAGAAAGAAAGAAAGAAAGAAAACATAAGGCTCAGTGCCTGTGGCTCAAGTGGCTAAGGCGCCAGCCACATACACCTAAGGTGGTAGGTTCGAATCCAGCCCAGGCCCGCCAAACAACAATGATGTTTGCAACCAAAAAATAGCCAGGCGTTGTGGTGGGTACCTGAGGTCTCAGCTACTTGCAAGGCAGAGGAAGGAGACTCACTTGAACCCAGGAGTTGGAGGTTGCTGTGAGCTGTGATGGCACAGCATTCTACCCAGGGGGACAGCTTGAGGCTCTGTCTCAAAAAAAAAAAAAAAAAAAGAAAGAAAGAAAACATAAGAGAAAATCATCATGACATTGGATTTGACCACGTTTCTAGGCTATTGGACTGTTGCTTATTTTACAGGATGTTTTCCTCCCCTGGCCTATGACTCCTATATGCCAGTAGCAACCCCAGACATTATGATGGCCAAACATCCTGCCCCTAGCTGAAACCCTGTAGCATTGAAAACTTGTGTGTGTGTGTTGTTGTTATTGATAGACTATTTTCAGAGATGGGGTAGAAGACTATCTGCTAGGGTGTTTCCTCTGCCTGCTATCTTTAGTTAAATTGACTTATTACCACTTTGGAAACTACACTTATTTCTTTTAACCTCCTCTCACCTCCCCCTTGGTTTTTATTACCTATAAATTTTCATGTTTGTTTATTATGTTCTGTAATTATTCTTTCCATAGTCAGTAGTATTATTTTCTATGTAAATGTGTTGAATGAATACTACTAGTTTTTTTACTTCTGTTTTTCAGAGTTTTTTTTTTGAGACAGAGTCTCATTTTATCACTCTTGATAGAGTGCCATGGCGTCACAGCTCTCAGCAACCTCCATCTCCGGGGCCTAGGCGATTCTCTTGCCTCATCCTCCTGAATAGCTGGGACTACAAGCGCCGCCACAACACCGGGCTCCTTTTTTGTTGCAGTTTGGCTGGGGCCGGGTTTGAACCCACCACCTTCGGTATATGGACCTGGCGCCCTACTCACTGAGCCACAGGCACCGCCCCAATCTTTTCTTTTTTAATTATCTGAATTTTGCTAAGTATTTTTTCAACTAGTATTCATGGAAACTGTCTACCCTGACCTCTTTCATGGTTAAAAATACTTGTCATAACTTGATACATTTTATTAGGCAAATAAAGAAATATTATGACTCAAGGAAATTTGGTATAAAATAAGTACATGTTAATACTTTAAAAATTTTAGATTATTCTTTTGATTTCAATATTGTATTTATGCTCTGCCTATCAAAAGGAAGAGAATAGCTCTTATTAAAAGAGTGGGTAAGCTCGGTGCCCATGCTCAGTGGTTAGGGTATCAGCCACATATAACAGGGATGGCAGGTTCAAATCTGGCCTGGGCCTGCTAGACAACAATAACAACTCCAACAACAAAAAGAAATAGCCTGGCATTGTGGCAGGTGCCTTAGTCCCAGCTACTTGGGAGGCTGAGGTAAGAGAACTGCTTAAGCCCAAGAGTTTGAGGTTGCTGTGAGCTATGACGCCAGGGTATTCTACCGAGGGTGACATAGTGAGACTCTGTCTCAAAAAAAAAAAAAAAGGATTGATAAAAGATGAAATGAGATAAATATGAAAATTATTAAGATAAGAAAGTAGAAATGATATCAGTAAATAGTGTCAAGAATAGTCATAATAATTAAACACAAAAAATTAGTGATTACTTTCCCAATCATTTCTAGTATCAGGAGAAACAAAATTTGCCTGTAGAGAGCTCTGAGAGGAATTTTTCACAAGAGTCTTTATGTGGAGCAATGGAAACATGATAAACACCAAAAAAAGGGAGGATAACATAGCAAATGTCTCGGTATTCCCACAACCATTATCTAACCATAAGATAAGGCCATGTTAACTTCAGATCTCTTTATTTAAGGAATAAAATGTAAGTACCAAATTATGCTTCCTAAGTCCTATTTCCCCATCTAAGTGATCCTTAGATAAATGGTTGATTCCAGATCACAGACAGGAAATAAAAAATGAGCCTGGAACATTTTGTTATGCTAGAAAGCAAGGATATCTCGGAAGACTATGAAGATGAGGCCAAGCAGAAGGAACTCCCGCTGACCGAGGTATCTCTGAAATCAGTACAAATAATAACTACTAGCTGGGTATGGTGGGTCATCTCTGTAATCCCAGCACTCTGAAGTCTGAGGTGGGGAGAAGTCCTTGAAACCAGGAGTTTGACACCAGCCTGGGCAACATAGGAGACCCCATCTCTACAAAAACAAAAAGCAAACAGAAAAACCTGCAATGGAATAAATATATCATATGTTTGAATCTGAGTCCACCGAGACAAGTGACTCACTGGCCAGTTATCTTTGGAGAATGACAAAGAACCAACTTATTACTTTAAAAGCTGATAAAGAGAGGCCAGGTGCGGTGGTCATGACTGTAAGCCTAGCAATTTGGGAGGCTGAGGGAGGTGGTTGCTTGAGCTCACAAGTTTGAAACCAGCTTGAGCAAGAGACAGAAAAACTAGTCAGGGATTGTGGTGGGCGCCTGCAGTCCCAGCTACTTGGGGAGGCAGAGGCAGGACAATTGCTTGAGCCCAAGAGCTAGAGGTTGCTGTGAGCTGTGATGCCACAGCACTCTACCCAGGGTAACAGCTTGAGGCTCTATCTCAAAAAAGAAAAAAGAAAAAGAATCCAGTCATTATTCTGCTTTTTTGGAGCAAATTGTACCTGTAGGCATTGTTAATGAACGATTGTGTAGAAAATTTTCACCTAATCAATAAAATAAGAATGATGAACTCAGCCTACTATAAATTGATACAAATGATAAACTCAGCCTACTAAAACTAGAGAGATTGTCTCTAGTTTAGGACTGTTTAAAAATAATACAATACAAGTGGTCCTATTTAAAAAATAAATAAAAAAAAAAAGAAAAAAGAAGAGAGACCTCTGGGCATGTAAGGTTTCCTAATGGAAATATACAGCACCTAGGAAGTATTCTTGTCAGATACTTGGACCTGAACCGACTCAAGTTTTTAGATTTATAATTTTATAGATAAACAACAGAAGGCAGAAGAATGTGGTTAGTGATCCAGCGAAGCTGCAATCACACAGAACATAATAATTGCATTTCTTTTTCTTTTTATTTTTTTGAGACAGAGACTCAAGCTATCCCCCTGGGTAGAGTGCCATGGCATCATGCTCACAGCAACCTCCAACTCCTGGGCTCAAGAGAGTCTCCTGCCTTAGCCTCCAAAGTAGCTGGGACCATAGGTGCCCGCCACAATGCCTGGCCATTTTGTGGTTGCAGCCGTCATTGTTGTTTGGCGGGTCTGGGCTGGGGATTCAAACCCGCCACCTTAGGTGTATGTGGTTGGCCCTTAGCCGCTTGAGCCACAGGCGCCGAGCCAATAATTGCATTTCTTAAGTGAGTGAATTGTGTGTTAGCGGATTAGTTTACTGAGGTTGCTGTAATACAGTACTACAGAGGAGGTGACTTAAACAAGAGACATTTATTTTCTCACAGTCCTGGACACTGGAAGTTCAAGGTCAGGTGATCAGTCTGATTTCTCCCGAAGTCTCTCTCTCTGGCTTGCAGAGGGCCATCTTCTTGTTCTGTCCTCAGGTGGTCTAGTCTCTGTCCATGCAACCCTGGTGTCTCTCTGTGTGCCCCAATTTCCTCTTCATATGAGGACACCAGTCAGACTGGATTAAGGCCTACCTCAAAGGCTATCAGGGTGGATAGTAACCTCAGGTATCTGAGGCTGGCAAACAAACTTTTCCCCTCCATGAGCGTACCCTCACTCAATCCCAGAAGAATTCCTACAGATAGGCAGCCAAGGAAAATATCATAATAAAAAGTTATAAAAGAAGCCTAGGTGCAGTAGCTCATTTCTTAGCACTTTGGGAGGTTGAGAAGGGAGGATCTCTTGAGGCCAGGAGTTTAAGACCAGTCTGAGCAATAGTAAGATATAGTATCTACCAAAAATAAGAAAGAAAGGAAGGAAGGAAAGGAAAGGAAGAAAGAAGGAAAGGAAAGAAAGGAAAGGAAAGAAAGAAAGAAAGAAAAGAAGGAAAGAAAGAGAAAAAAAAGCTGGGGAAGAGGATTGCTTGAGCCCAGGTGTTTGAGGATACAGTAAGCTATCCTATGCCATTACATAGCAGGGTGAGCAACAGTGCGAGACATGTCTCTAAAAAAAAAAAAAGAAGAAGAAGAAGTGATAAGCAAGCCACACATAACAGAACCAGAAACACAAAGACTTCAGATAGTATAATTTTTGGAATTAAAAAATAGTCCTGCTTCTGTTTGAAATGTTTTAAATTGGGAAAAAGGCATTGAAAACATAAGCAATCAGAGGCCTGGGCAGTGGCTCACACCCATAATTCTAGCACTCTGGGAGGCCCAGGTGGGGGATTGCCTGAGTTCCAGACCAGCCTGAGCAAGAGTGAGACACCATCTCTAAAAATAGCTGGAAATGGGGCAGCGCCTGTGGCTCAAAAGGGTAGGGCATCAGCCCCATATGCTGAAGGTGGCGGGTTCAACCCAGCCCCGGCCAAAAAAATAAAATAAAAATAGCTGGAAGTTGTGGCGATCACCTGTAGTCCCAACTACTCAGGAGGCTGAGCCAAGAGGATTGCTTGATCCCAAGGGTTGGAGGTTGCTGTGAGCTACGACACCACAGCACTGTACTGAGAGTGACAACATGAAAATCTGTCTCCAAAAACAAAACAAAACAAACAAACAACAACAAAAATGAGAAAGAAGCTATGCTTTCATGTTTTTCTTTTTTAATTTTCATTTATTGTTGCTGAGGGGAATTTTGAAAGATGAGTGAATTTACTATACTTTGTCTCCAAGGTTGTTTTTTGGCACTTTTTATGGTAAATATTGGTGTCATTATTTTTCATGTGAGCACTAATGCAGAGAGCCAAAATGTGAGCTGAAGATGTTTACTTGTTGTTTGACTTTGGGCAAGTTGCTTTATCTCTGCTTCAGTTTCATCACTGGCTAGATAAAGAATTTCTTTTTTTTTTTGGCTGGGGCTGGGTTTGAACCCACCACCTCCAGCATATGGGGCTGGCGCCCTACCCTTTTGAGTCACAGGCACCACCCAAGATAAAGAATTTTAATAGAACCCTGGCCTGGGTAATTTCCTGTAAGCTGGGCTTCTTCTGAAGTGGTCTCCCTGCTGCTTTGCCCAGAGCTGGAAGGACTGCTTTATTTGTTAATACACTCACCAACATTGAAGTCTGCCAAGTCCTGGCCAAATTTAATTCTCATGACCTCCCTTTTCTTTCTTTTTCTTTTTTTTTAAATAAAGCAGCATATAACTGGGCGTCACCTGTGGCTCAAAGGAGTAGGGCCGCCGGCCCCATATACTGGAGGTGGCTGGTTCAAACCTGGCTCCAGCCAAAATCTGCAAAAAACTCCCCAGCCTATAACCCCTAGATAAAAGACCCATGTGGAGACTTCCCACTTGGATCTTTCCCTCTGCCAGAAGCTCTGGTGTCTTTTAATTCTTCCGTATTCCTTTCTATCTAATAAATTTTATCTTACCACTGATCTGTGGTCCATGGGTTCATTCTTGGAATCTCTGAGACCAAGGACCTATTGTAGAAAGAAATCCTGCCAACATATTCTGGGGGCCTGTCCAGGATTGAAGATCTGTGATAAACAAAGGAACCACTTAACTCTATGCTGTTTTCTCTATAATCATAATAACGGTGACTAATAATTTGGATGCCCATCAGGCCCTAAAAGTGGCTGCCGATCTCCAAGTCTAAGGTGACCAGATTTTAACATTGGTAAAGTGGGACACCATTGACTGGGGGTTGGAGGGTGGGGAAGCTTGAGGGGGTTCTAAATTAAAAATTTGGTCTATATGGAACAACAAAAATTTTCATAGACTGCAAAAATAGTATTGTAACATTTTTTAAATTTCAACATAAGTGCAATTTACAAATATAATACATTAAAAAACTATGTATAATATTATTTTATTCTTTGGCATATTTCTCATTTGAGTGAATTCTTTTTAGTAGATTGCTGCTGTTGTTTAAAAGGTCATGAAATTTTTCACAAGAATTTGTTAAATTATATTTCACACATAAAATAGCTTTCAAAGTCTCAATGCTTAATTATGATTTTTCTGATGTCCACACTTTATTTACCATAGGAAAAACATGTTCAGTTGCAGCATTAGTTCCTGGTAAGAACAGCGCATATCCCACAATTTTTAGTGCATTATTGTATGGAACATGGTTTGTTTCAAAGTGATGAAATATTTGGTTACATTTGTTCTCTATTGTGATTTTTTTTTTTTTTGAGACAGAGCCTCAAGCTGTCCCCCTGGGTAGAGTGCTGTGGCATCACAGCTCACAGCAACCTCCAACTCCTGGGCTCAAGCGAGTCTCCTGCCTCCGCCTCCCAAGTAGCTGGGACCACAAGCGCCCGCCACAACGCCCGGCCATTTTTTTGGTTGCAGCCGTCATTGTTGTTTGGCGAGTCCGGGCTGGGGACTCAACCCACCACCCTGGGTGTACGTGGCTGGCGCCTTAGCCGGTTGAGCTATAGGCACCGAGCCCTCTATTGTGATTTTTGCTGATGCCCAGGATTTAAACTTTTCCTTATCAATATTTTTTTCAATAATGATACTTCGTAAGTCATAAGTGTCACTTTCAAGGCCTGCGCTAGACTTTTTGCCGCCACTATAGAATATAAAAAATACAAGTACTGTTTGCTAAATTCATGAAATAAATAAATAAATGATTTACCTAAATTTTCTGTATAGCTGATTTGTTGACATCACTTGTTTAACTAGCACTAGCACGCAGTATGATGTTTATCGTCTGAGAGACAGTTACAAAATGTTTTCATGGTTGCCAATGCCCAAAAATGCCATTGTTCATTAAGTCCAAACAATGGTGGTTGAATTCTAACAACTGATCAACAATGCCAACTTTGATAAGCAGTTCTCGATAATCAGTTCTCAACAATTATTTGTTATTATTAAAGTTTAACATTATAAAAGTAACAAAAATAATATAAAACTCATATCCTGGCAAAATAGTGACATGGCAGCCGAAAACCATCTATTCCTTTCCTGTTCTCCTGCTTGTTGTGCATTATTTCCAAAAATCAGGACTTTTGTAAAACGCTGCGGGACATGGAACAAATTGTTAAAAAGCAGGACTGTCCCGCCAAAAGCGGGACGTCTGGTCACCTTATCCAAGTCATGGGCGAAAGGCTTTTGGGGAACGAACTTTCTAATTCCCCTTGGCTATGAAAGGAAGGAGCAGAAGGGAACGTTAGGAGGCTTCTGAACCCTTTCTGTATCTGCTCCTTTCCTCTGGTTGATAGCCAAAGTACAAACGGAAGTAGCAGCCAGAGCTCCAGGGGTCCCTGGCAATGGTTGTGACCCCACTGCACTGGAGGACCTTCTGAAAACTGCTCTCCCAGCTCTTTACTGTCCACTCATGTCTTCCTGGGTCCCCGACCTCTTCTACTTATCTCTACAGATCCCTGCTGCTGTCTTTCTCTCCTTGTAGTTTGAATGCTTTGTTTGAACGTTGGTAAGGGATCATGTATGTATCTTTTGAAGTTTGCACTGGCTCTTTCTGAGAATTTTCAGGTGTTGTTAAGTGTGTTTCTTTCGGCTTGGTGCCTGTGGCTCAAGCAGCTAAGGCACCAGCCACATACACCTGAGCTGGCAGGTTCAAATCCAGCCTGGGCCCGCCAAACAATGACAGCTGCAACCAAAAAATAGCTGGGCGTTGTGGCGGGCACCTGTAGTCCCAACTACTTGGGAGGCTGAGGCAAGTGAATCGCTTGAGCCAGGAGTTGGAAGTTGCTGTGAGCTGTGATGCCATAGCACTCTACCGAGGGTGAGAGCTTGAGGCTCTGTCTCAAAAAAAAAAAAAATGTGTTTCTTTCTTTCTTTCTTTTTTTTTCCCTTCAGACAGAGTCTCGCTATATCACCCTCAGTAGCGTGCTTTGGCATCACAGCACACAGCAACCTCAAACTTTGGGCTTAGTGATTCTCTTGCCTCAGCCTCCAGAGTAGCTGGGACTACAACAGGCGCCCGCCACAATGCCTGACTATTTTTTGGTCATTGTGATTTAGCAGGCCCTGGGCTGGGCTGGAACTTGCCAGCCTCAGTGTATGTGGCTGGCACCCTACTCACTGAGTTACAGGCGCCCAGACTGTAGGTGTGTTTCGAAAGGGTCTTCTTCATTGACTTTCACTCTAGAATTAAATTCAACTGGCTTTTCTGCATGTTTGTCAGAGAAGCTGAACTATGGTACAAAGGGCAAAATGACTCACTTCTGGACATGGCTTCTCTGGGTGACCAGGAGCCTGTGTGGGGTAGCCTGAGGCAACTCCCCGAGGCAACAATGGACATAAACCCTAGACTAAAGTTCAGTCTCTTCCTAAAAAGCAGAAAATTGAAAAAAAAAAAAACAACTTTAAAAACAAAGGTGGCTCAGTGCCTGTGGCTCAAGTGGCTAAGGCCCCAGCCACATATACCTGAGCTGGTGGGTTTGAATCCAGTCCAGGCCCACCAAACAACAATGACAGCTGCAACCAAAGAATAGCCGGGCATTGTGGCGGGTGCCTGTGGTCCCAGCTACTTGGGAGGCTGAGGCAGGAGACTCACTTGAGCCCAGGAGTTGGAGGTTGCTGTGAGCTGTGATGCCATTGCACTCTACCCAGGGAGACAGTTTGAGGCTCTGTCTCAAAAAAAAGCCCCAGGTTTGTGTCATAGTAGTAGAGGAGGCCCAGGAAATAGAATTTTTTTTGGATGCTAGAGTCACCATTCTGTACTCCTCTCTAACCTTGGTCATCTATCCCCCAAATCTGTAACTCTCCAGGAGAGACCTGAAAAGCCAGTTGCCAAATTCTTCCCTCAGCCTCAAGGTGCAATTGGGGAGACTGGCCGTTCTCTCATGCCTTCCTAATTATGCCTGAAAGTGGGGTCCCACTTTTAAAAAGGGACACACGAACTAAAGCAGGAACAATCATTTATATAAATACAGGACAAAACCCTATATTATGTCCCACCTTATTAAAGACGAAATTAAACCAGAAGTCTGGGCTACCAAGGGACAGGTGGGAAGAGCAAACTATGCTCAATGGGTCCAAATTACGCTAAAAAATACTATCATCTGGTTCCCTCAGGTATACAAAGACAAAGTAAGCAACCAGGTCAAGATCGACAAATAGATTTTACTCATCTCCCTAAAATACATGGTGTACAATATTTGCTGATATTTATGGATGCTTTTACTAATTGAGTTAAAACATTCCTTTTCAGGACAAAAGAGGCTCAGGAAGTTGTAAAGGCTTTAGTACATGAGTATGTCTAGGTTCAGACTCCTTCAGAGTTTACAAAGTAATCATGGGCCTGCCTTCCAAGCAGCTATTACACAAGGAATATCTAAAGCCCTAGGCATAAAATATCCTCTACAGTATTCTTGGAGTCCTCAGTCTACTGGGAAAACACAAAAAATATGAATGATACAATCAAAGGATAGTTACGAAAGCTAACTTAGAAGACTCATCTCCTTGGACTAAATAATTTCCCATTGTTCTCATTAGAATAAGAAATTTACCTTGTAGCCCATTTGAACTATTATATGGAGGGCCCTGCTTAACTAATGATTTATTATTAGATCAAAAAACTACAGAATTAGTAAAACATATTACCTCTTTGGCTAAATTTCAATAAATCCTTAAAAACTTCCCAATTACATTTTCACATTCAATGCTAAAAGAACTTTTCTCTTGGCTGGACACAGAGGCTCATGCCTATAATCCTAGCACTCTGGGAGGCCAAGGCAGATGGATTGCCTGAGCTCACAGGTTGGAGACCAGCCTGAGCCAGAGCAAGACCCAGTCTCTAAAAATAGCTGAAAGTTATGGTGATCACCTATAGTCCCAGCTACTCGGGAGGCTGAGGCAAGAGAACTGCTTGTACCCAAGAGTTTAAGGTTGCTGTGAGTTATGACACTCTACCAAGGGTGACAAAGTGACATACTGTCTCAAAAAAAGGAAAAGAACTTTTCTGTCTTGAAGATCTGTCACAACTGCGTAAACGGTCACCCAGGACACAGACGAGCCAGGAGAATGTCTCGTTCTCAGTAATTCCTCAGATGAGTTATGAGATTGTTACTGTCATAGTAAGTATGAAGTTTAATCCTCTATAGAGATCTAGTTACGATCAAAGCTCTCCGGGCGGCACCTGTGGCTCAGTGAGTAGGGCGCCGGCCCCATATACCAAGGGTGGCAGGTTCAAACCCCAGCCCTGGCCAAACCACAACAAAAAAATAGCTGGGCATTTCAGTGGGTGCCTGTAGTCCTAGCTACTCTGGAGGCTGAGGCAAGAGAATTACCTAAGCCCAAGAGCTGGAGGTGCTGTGAGCAGTGTGACCCTACTGAGGGCGAGAAAGTGAGACTCTGTCTCAAAAAAAAAAAAAAAAAAAAAGATCTCCAGTTCACCTTCCCAGACCCGAAGTTTGGAGGGTCCTTTTCTGGTAATCCTGTCTTCTCCTTTAACTGTTAAAGTTATAGGAATAGATTCCTGGATACATCATTCACAAGTAAAATTCTGGAACCCACTATGCCTGGGTGAATATTTTATGAGGAAGACCCCACGGGCAATTGAAGCAACACCAAAAATACATTACTGGGATCTGATCAAAGCTTCTGCACAGCCAAAAACACAGTAAGGAAAGTAAGCAGACAGCCCTCAGAATGGGAGAAGATATTTGCAGGTTATGTCTCTGATAAAGGTTTAATAACCAGAATCCGCAGAGAATGCAAATGTATTAGCAAGAAAAGAACAAGCCATCCCATCTCAGGGTGGGCAAGGGACTTGAAGAGAAACTTCTCTGAAGAAGACAGGTGCATGGCCTACAGACACATGAAAAAAAAGCTCACCATCCTTAATCACCAGAGAAATGCAAATCAAAACCACTTTGAGATACCATCTAACTCCAGTAAGATTAGCCCACATCACAAAATCCCCAAACCAGAGATGCTGGCGTAGATGTGGAGAAAAGGGAACACTTCTACACTGCTGGTGGGAATGCAAAATAATACGTTCCTTTTGCAAAGATGTTTGGAGAACACTTAGAGAACTAAAAATAGATGTGCCATTCGATCCTGCAATTCCTCTACTTAGGTATATATCCAGAAGACCAAAAATCACTTCATAACAAAGATTTTTGCACCAGAATGTTTACTGCAGCCCAATTCATAATTGCTAAGTCATGGAAGAACCCCAAGTGCCCATCAACCCATGAATGGATTAATGAATTGTGGTATATGTACACCATGGAATATTATGCTATGTTAAAGAAAAATAGAGACTTTACCTCTTTCATGTTTACATGGATGGAGCTGGCACATATTCTTCTTAGCAAAGTATCTCAAGAATGGAAGAAAAAGTATCCAATGTACTCAGCCCTACTATGAAACCAATT
>CAUYTI010004007.1:0-32579 GCA_963575145.1 Galago senegalensis | reverse complement strand
TGGAGTGTTCTTCCTTTTCCAGTTGCTTAAGATGTCCCATTAAGTTGTTGACTTCCTCTCTTTCTGTTCTCTTGAGGAAGGCTTGTAATGCTATAAATTTCCCTCTTAGGACTGCCTTTGTGGTATCCCAGAGGTTCTGATGACTCGTATCTTCATTATCATTATGTTCAATAAATTTGGTAATTTCCTTCTTGATCTCATCTTTGACCCAGCTATCATTCAGCATAAGGTTATTTAGGTTCCATGTTTTTGTATGGGACTGCAAATTCCTGTTGTTACTAAGTTCAACTTTTATTCCATGATGGTCTGAGAAGATACATGGAATAATTTCTATTCTTTTAAATTTACTGAGGTTAGACTTATGACCTAAGATGTGATCGATTTTGGAGTATGTTCCATGGACTGATGAGAAAAATGTGTAGTCAGTTTGTTAGGATGAAAGGCTCTGTAGATATCTGTTAGGTCCAAAAATTGAATAGTTAAATTTAAATCTAAGATTTCTTTGCTCAGCCTCTTTTTGGAGGATCTGTCCAACACTGCCAAAGGAGTGTTGAAATCTCCCACTATGATGGAGCTGGAGGAGATCAAGTTGCTCATGCCAGTTTTACTGTCTCTATAAACTGTCTCTTTTATAAATTGAGGTGCATTCTGGTTGGATGCATAGATATTGATAATTGAGATCTCATCATACTGAATATTGCCCTTAACAAATGTAAAGCGGCCATCTTTATCTTTGGTGAATTTTGTTGGTTTAAAACCTATTGTATCTGTGAATAATACTGCAACACCTGCTTTTTTTCTGCTTTCCATAGTCCTAGAATATAGATGACCATCCCTTCACCCGGAGTCTATATTTGTCTTTTAAGGTAAGTTGAGATTCTTGTATACAGAAGATGTCTGGTCTGAGTTTCTGTATCCAATCAGCCAATGTCCTCTTTGGAGGACAATTTAAGCCATTCATGTTGATAGAAATTATTGATAAGGTTGCTAAAATTTTGGGCATCGAGTTGTTCGAAAGTCCAGTAGACATTTTTAATCCTTTTGCCATTGTGGAAGTTGGAATTTGATCAAAAATTTCTGGGTTGGTTTACTTTTGTGGTGAAGGATTGCACTGGTCATTATGCAGGATAGGTTTGAGAATTTCCTGGAGAGCTGGTTTAGTTATAGCAAATTTCTTCGACGTGTGAATGTCATTAAAGTATTTAATTTCTCCATCATAGATGAAACTCAGTTTAGCTGGATACAGGATCCTGGGTTGAAAGTTATTTTGTTTTAGGAGATTAAAAGTTGATGACCATCCTCTTCTAGCCTGAAAGGTTTCAGTGGAGAGATCTGCAGTCATCCTAATACTCTTCCCCTTGTAGGTTATGGTTTTCTTACATATAAGTGCTTTTAGAATTTTCTCTTTCATCTTAACTTTGGTGAAGTTAATTATGATGTGCCTGGGGGATGTCTTGTTCAGGTTGATTCATGCTGGGGTGCTGAAACTATCTGCTATCTGAATTTCAGAATCTCTTGGCATGTCTGGAAAGTTCTCTTTCATAATTTCATGAAGAAGAGCCTCTGTGGTTTGTGAAGCAACTTCATCGCCTTCAGGGATTCGTATAAGGCGAATGTTAGTTTTCTTCGAATTATCTGAGAGGTCTCTGAGAGAAAGATCCATTTTTGCTCTCCATTTCTTTTGATATTTGCACTCCTGGGCTTGTTCAAAAGCTTTGTCTTCAAAGTCAGAGGTCCTTTCTTCTGCCTGTTCCACTCTGTTACGGAGGGATTACACCTTGTCTTTCAGATCCTTGAGGCCTGCAACCTCTTGTCTCAGTGTTTCAAAATCTTTAATCATTTCATCTTTGAAGTCATTGAATTCTTGAGACATCTTTTGAATAATTTCTTGAGATATCTTTTGAATAATTTCTTGAAATTCTAATTCCCTCCTTTCTTCCATTCTGTTAATCTTATTTGCTATCCACATTCTGAACTCTATTTCTGACATCTCAGCCAGCTGTTTATGGATGGGTTCTTCAATTGCATCTGCCCCATTTTTCCTTGGGGGAGTTGATCCACTCTGGTTATTCAAGTTGCCAGAGTTTTTCCACTGGTTCTGCCCCAAGCTGAGTTTACCCTGTTTGGAGACCTTATCAGAACCATTCAGTCAGTCAGTGGCTTCTTCTGGTTGCCCAGATAGACAGGGTGTGTCTATTGTCTTCCCCCATTTCTCGGGCCCTGGGGTGACCAGGGCACAGTGGAACTGCAGCAGTTGCGTGGGAGTGTGCCTAGCTGGATCAGACCTCGTTGGGTCTGCCAGGGCACCTGGGGGGCAGGAGACCGGCAGCAGCTGGATCAGTCCTAGTTTAGTTCCACCAGGGTGATGGGGGGGGTGGGGGGAACTGCAGCAGTGGTGCGGGTGCTTGTGCAGCTGGATCAGTCCTAGTTTGGCCCCCCAGGGGTTACCAGGGGGTAGGTGAAGGACAGTGGCTGTGTGGAGCACAAGAGTGGCTGAATCAGTCCTACTTCAGCCCACTGGGACAATGAGGGGGGGTGGCCAAGCAGTGGAATGGTGGCAGCCAGATCAATCCTCGTTCACTCCACTGGTGCGGCCAGGGGGGGCAGGAGAACAGCAGCCGCCAGATCAGTCCTAGTTTGGCCCCACCAGGGCTACCAGGGGGCAGGGGAACAGCAGCAGCTGGATCAGTTCTAGTTTGGCCCGAGCAGAGCAACTGGGGGGGAGGGGAATGGCAGTGGCTGGATCAGTCCTTGATCAGCCCCACTGGGGCAACGAGGGGTCAAGGGAATAGCAGCGACTGTGTGGGGAACACGGGCAGCTGGGTCAGTCCTAGTTCAGCCCCACTCGGGCAACCACAGGACCGGGGAACTGCTGCAGCTAGATGAGTCCTAGTTCAGCCCAGCTGGAGCAACTAGGGGGTGGGGGAACAGCAGCAGTGGTGCAGAGCACGTGCGCAACCAGATCAGTCCTAATTTGCCCACCGGGGCAACTGTGGAGCAGGAGAATAGCAGCAGCTGGATCAGTCCTAGTTCATTCCTGCCTGGGCAACCCTGGGGGCAGGGAAATGGGGAGCAGAGGACTCCTTCACCACCACCCACGGGATGCGTGTGGCACTAGCTAGCTGATCTGGTTCCTTCTGGTGCGAAAGCCCAGAGCGGGGCTTCTCCTCCGCCAGTGCCCACAGGATGCATGTGGCTCTAGCAAACAGTTCTAGACCCACCCGGAGTGGGAGCCTGTAGCTGGGATCTCCTCTGCTGCCAATGGGGTGCTTGACTCTAGCAAGCAGTTCTGGGCCTGCCCAGAGGGGACTCCTCCACCGATGTCCGCAGGGCATGCATGGCTCTAGCAAGTAGTTCTGTGACTGCCCGGAGTTGGGGGCTCCTCTGCAGCCACCCGCCACCCGCAGGAGGTGTGCAGATCTAGCAAGCAGTTCTGGTGCCTGCTTTGTACCTGTATTTGTGTTCTTAAATGTTCTTCCTTGGATTTATAGCTTGCTAGGCCTGACTAGAGTGGGGGACTCCTCCACCGGCCCCAGCGGGGCACATGTGGCTCTAGTAAGCAGTTTTGGGCCTGCCCAGAATGGAGGACTCCTCCACAGTTGCCCATGGGACACACACAGGTCTAGCAAGCAGTTCTGGGCCCACTCGGAGTGGGGGACACCTTCCTTGCTGCCTGCAGGGCTGCGTGGCTCTAGCAAGCAGTCCTGGGCCTGCCCGCAGTGGTGGACTCCTCTGCCGGCCCCCATGGGGCCTATGGGGCTCTAGAAAGCAGTTCTGGGCCACCCAAAGTGGGCAACTCCTCCACCAGCCCCTGCGGGGCACCTGTGGCTCTAGCAAGAAGTTCTGGGCCTACCCAGAGCAGAGGACTCCTCCGCCACCATCCGCAGGACACGTGCAGCTCTAGCAAGCAGTTCTGGGCCTGCCCCTTGGTGGGGAGTCCTCTACCACTTCCCCAAGGGGTGCACGTGGCTCTAACAAGCAGTTCTGAGCCTGCCTGGAGAGGGGGACTCCTGCACTGCCCTGGCGGGGTGCGTGTGGCTCTAGCAAGCAGTTATGTGCCTGCCAGGAGCAGTGGGCTCCTCCAGCGCCAACTGCGGCACGTGCGGCTCTAGCACTGGAGGACTCTGCCACTGCTGCTGGTGGTGGGTTTTGTACCTTTTGATTGTATTTTTGGGGTCACAGCTCGCCTCAGAAAAGTTGTTGTGGGTTCTTCAATCTTCTCTCTTGGCTCAGCTCCAAACCATCAGCTTACTTGCCAGACTTCTGTCCTGTAAGTCTCCTTCTGGATGGGAGCCTCTATGGGAAGCTGGCTGCAGTCTGCCATCTTGGCTCCACCCCCCCAAAGGTCAAGTTTAGAAATAATGACTTAGAATTTCTTAGGATTGAATATTTTCGTAGTTATGAGAGTGAGATAGGTAACACAGGAAAGAATGTAAATAGAGACTGATGATATCCAGTAGATTCAACCACACCTAAAGTAAATTGTTCCACCTAATAACTATTTCAAATCACTATGACTGTCACTGGCATTCCTTCAGTGGACTACTTGTTTCCTAGTCATGATATTCTTTCTTTCAGATTACAAATCCACTTGAATTTATTTATTATGCACCACTTGTGATGAGTTCATGCCTTCATTCAATTTTCGCTTTTCCCCTAATTCAAATCAAGACCAAACAACTATTTCATACCAGATGTTCTCTTCTCTTCCTCTTCCTCCTCCTCTAATTAAAAATTGCATATAAAGCTTTTCTATTTATCTTCATCAAATACTATTTCCATCAGAGCCTACCATATTAGTCATAATTGTTAACTGCCCCAAATCTCAATAACTTACCTTAGTGAAAGGATAATCCTCAGGGATGTTTTAGACAGATATGGTGGGGTGACACCTCTGGGCAGTGACTCAGGGAACCAGAGCCATCATTGTAGTATGCACACATATGAGATAGAGAGGGTAAGAACACAGTGGACCTTTAATGGTCAGAACTGGAATTGGCCTATTACCACTGGCTACACACAATTAGCAAGATGATAAGTCTCCATGGTAACCTACAATGAATTATGAGAAATGATGTCTTCCAGGAGGCCCTAAATGAGGGAAAGAAATGATTAGCATCTAGCCAGACTTTCCACCAGCAGCATGTTTAATAAACCAAAAAAAAAAAAATAGGTATTTAATCTCATCATTTATGTTGCAGTGTCCCCCTAGCCATTCATTTGGGCAAGACCTCTTTCTCATACCTGTAACTGGTCATGTGCATGCCCATTTGTCTCCACTTCCATCCATCATCATAGAGAGCTTTATCATGTGTTTACTATTATTCTTTTTATTCATGTATGCTGCAAAATATTTAATATCTCTGATTATGCAGGTATTTTAATTTACACAGAATGTATGTTTTTTATTTATCCAATCTCTTCCTTACTTGTTGTCATTCACTTCTAACTTTGAAGACCTATTTATGATTTTGTGTGTGGATCTAATCTGCAGCTTAAATCTGCCTTTCAGCTTCTCAGAGAGAGCCCTGAGCACTTTTTCCCCCATTTTCACTCCCAGTGAGAGATTTCCTGATTCCCACAACATTGCTAACACCACAATGGTCTCTAATATTAACATCTTAATATATATGTCTACACTGTGAGAACTTTTTTTTTCAAATAGTCTTTAATTTTTAGCAATTTTATTTATTTTTTATTAAGTCATATACACATAGATCATGAATATTTATGCATATGTTAGGGACCACACCTATGGAGCATTTGCAAGAGTACAAGTGAAATCTGTCAAGTGTAGAACATAAATGTCTTAACACAAAAATCAAGTAAATGAGGCAAAAGCTATGTTGATTGGTTTGATGTAACCACATCAGATTGTGTTTGTAGCAATGTTAGATTTACAGATATATATATATATATATATAGTTTTTTTTTGTTTTTGTTTTTGTTTTTTTTTTTTGCAGTTTTTGGCTGGGGCTAGGTCTGAACCCGCCACCTCCAGCATATGGGGCTGGTGCTCCACTCGTTGGGCCACAGGTGCTGCCCAGATTTACAGATATTAAATAGAAAACACAGAGAGCCCTCTTATGACATTTACCATGTTATTAATATGCTGTAATAAGGTAGACTGGTTATAATTGATCAACCAGTATTAACACATTACTGACTAAAGTCCATAGTTTACTTTAGGACACAATGTTTTTTTGTTGTTGTTGTTGTTGTTGTTGTTTGTTTTAATTGTTAGGGATTCATTGAGGGTACACAGAACCAAGTTACATTGACTGCTTTTGTTAGATAAGGACCCTCTTATAATTGTGTCCCACTTCCAAAAGGTATACCACACCCTTTATCCCCCAAATTCTCCCTCTCCTTCCCTTTCTCAGATGTCCCCATCCCCCACCCTACTCCCCACCATGTACTAGGATCTTAATTGTCCTCATATCAGAATTGAGTGCATAGGATTCTAAATGGCACATTGTTTTTGTTGTACAGTTTTATAGGTTTTAGCACAGGGATAATGCCACATATGTACTATTAGACTATCTCCCTAAAAATACCCTGTGTAACACCTATTTATCTCCTCCTTTGAACCCAGGGCAACCAGTATCATGAAAATTTATTTAGGATATATATATATACACACACACTTTTTTTTCATTATAGTTACTCTGTTTTTATTTCTCTTATTTCCAGTGATTGTCTCTTTATCATATCCTGTCGCAGATATTTTTTAAAGTATTTCATTTTATTCTGAGGTGTATTATAAAAAATTAGTAATAAATAATATTGCACATTTAGAAAGTTACAATTTCTGTAAGAATTATAATAATTCTAATACTGCTAAAGCAATAAATGACACAGAATAGGTGTCTAAAACTAAAGTTTATTTATGTAGTAATACTACCAGGAATTCAGAATCAACTCAGATAATTTAATCAAAGTTGACTTTAGACTTGGTACCCGACCTGCCAACATGACAAGTATGTTAATAATTACCTTTCCTTTTGCTTATTTTTCCCTTTTTGTTTCCTATGCTTTTTCTCATGTCATCATCTCCTCTGTGAGCTTTCTATCACTTCCTGCCTTGAGGGAAACAGTAGCTGAATTGTATTCTTTTTGAGCTATATCTCATTTCCTAAGGCCTAACATGAAGACAGAGCTGAGAGTGGTTGTGGTAAAGTCTATCTGCAAGTTTTATTTACTGTCTTTTGGCTCTTCCTTTTAAGTAACTTTAGTCTTTACCTTCAGAGTGCAGAGTCCCAAATATAAATTTCTTGATTTCAACCTCAGTGCTCTAAACACAACACACAAATCCACTCTCCTAAATGCATATGATTTTATAGCAAACATTTATTTAAACATTTGTTTTTTATTTCAGGTTAATATAAGGGTATATACAGTTAGGTTACATTGTTTGCATTCATTAGGTAAAGTCCAAGTTGCAGTAAAGGCCTTTAACCATGTAGTGTGCTATATACATCTACATCATACTGGCTATGTGAGAGTTTACCAAACCCTTTTCCCTCATCCTTCCCCCTTCTTGAATTTAAATGTGTTTTCCTCTCATGTGGACATGTGAGTAGATGAGCTGTTCATCTACTACTTTTATGTTAACTGAGTACATTCAATGCTTCCTTTTCCATTCTTGTGATAGTTAAGAGGATATTATGCTGTGGGTGCAGAGAGAAGGGAACACTTAACCACTGTTAATGGGATTGTAAACTAATACAGTCTTTTTGTAAGGAAGTATAGAGAATCCTCAAAGAATAAAAGTAAACCTTGCATTTGATCCTACAATCCAATTGCTAGGTATCAACACAGAAGGAAAAAAAAATCAAATGATTTTACTGTAAGGACATTTGCAGTCTGATGTTTATAGCAGCTTAGTCCACAATCACAAAGATGTGGAAACAACCTAAGTGCCCATCAACCCATAAAGGAAGGGAGAAATAAATAGTGGTATACATATGCTGTGGAATACTATTCAGCCATCAAGAAAGATGGAGACTTTACATCTTTTATTTAATAAGCATTTTTTACAACTTCCCAAATTTCATCTTCTTTCATGTGCTTTCATATGGCATCAGAGTTCTCCTGGTGGCAGTCTGGTGAGAGAGCTTTGATAGCACTCTTATGTTGACAGATAGAAAGGGTTACATCTAAGATTTCCACTATTGACTAATAAAATTATTCTACCAGGTCTCAAGTGGTATGTTCCATTCATGAAGCATTAATTATAAATTTCAAGATGTGAATATTTGGCAATCCACTTTATTTCAAACCAAGAGCCAGTCTCAATGTGACTTTGTTGAGAAATAAAAAAAGTCCTCAAAAATGGTCCCTATGCTTTTCTCCTACTTCACATCCATACTTGGTTGATCGCACTTTGGTGGGAGTGCTGATGTGGTGGTCAGAGTTTAACCTCATGCTTACTTCCTTCTGTTATTAAAGGGGCATTCAAAGTGCAGAGCATTGAGAAATAAGCACTGACAACGGTGGCTTTATTACCCGAGGGAGATGCTGGACTGGCAACAACTTTAGAGGGCCCTTATTTAACCCTTTTGTTTTTTTAAAGGAAAAGAATGAGATGAGGAGCTGAGGGGTCAAGAGGTCAAGAGTCAAGAGGAGAGTATCTTAAATGTTAACAGAGTAGGGACAATTTCATTTTTTGAAGTTTCTTGTATTTTAAAATAAAAGAAGTAATTAGAAGAGAAAAAGGAGTGAGAAAGATGGTAGAATAAAAGCAGCTCTCTCCAGAGGCTCCTATCCATGAGAGATATAGGACTGAAAAGCTATGGACTCAGAAAATCTCCATGTGGGGAGAAGCTAAACATGGAAAGAAAATAAACAAGTACACGTCATATCTGCTGAGACAAGCTGTGAGTACAAGAAAGAGGAAGAACAAAGAAGCCCAGTGCCAAGAGGATGGGTGACCCATCACCCAAGTTGGAGGCTGACTGCGGGCTCTCTGCAAGCACACCGGGAACAAAGGACCTCTCACATTACCCACAGGAGAGAGCTACTAAACCCCAGGACCCCTCCTCCTCCAGGGAGGTCCCATCTCTGAGTTTTGGCATCATCTTGCCTGGCAAAGAGCTAACACTTATTTTACCTACAATTCTGAACACACAGTTCAGCTTTCCTCCTTATCCTGGCTGCCTGAAGAACCATCCTCTGAAGAGCCTGGAGTGTTTGGTGAATTTGCTGAGATTGTGTGGGCCTCTGGACGGCATCTCAGAAACAGTGACTTATGTGGAAGCAAGAAGGCATGGGAAGAGAAGGACATGTGCAGAGACAGTGTGTGCAGGTGTATAGGCACTGACATCCCAGTTCTGATTTTGGTGGGTGAACTTTCCTGACTCCCCTGCCCACTGGAGGGGAAGACCCTACTCTAGCCCATTGGGGTTGCCCAAATGGATCTGCTAGGGGATTTCTGCTTTCTAGCCACTTCAGGAGCCTTTGAACTCATTCATGTGAGCAATGTTTGTACTGCCTGGACAAGCTGATAAGAACTTCTGAACTGGGTTGTCCTCACAGGGACCCTCTGAGCTTGAGCAGTGATAGACAGATTCTCCTCCTCCAGCTGTTGCTGGTGGGGGTAGGGCACCACAGACATCTGTATTTTTCCCCAGCTGAGAATCCAGCCAAATACTGTGACTCATTATGATTGGATAGAGGCAGGCTGACAGAGACATCAAGACAGAGCCAGCCTACAGTTATCTCACCAAGCAGGTTCTTAGAGTCTCTAGCTGTAGCTCTGAAAGGGACCTTTGTAAGGCTTTAGGGGAGTCTTCACAAGCCCCAGCTCTTTGGTGAAGGGCTGGTCAGCTCCATGTCTTAGAGCCTGTAATCCAATTTCACCCTACCAGTTTTAATTGAAAAATAGTGGAAAATACTCATGGTGGGGGGAACCAGTGGAAGTACTCTGGCATCATGAATAACCAAGTAGATCAACTCCCCCAAGGATGACAAAGGAGATACAATAGAAAATACCATTTATAGAGAAATGGCTGAAATGTCAGAAATAGAATTCAGAATATGGATGGCAAATAAGATGAATAGAATGGAGGAAAAGATGGAAATATAAATCCAAAAAGTAGTTCAAAATAAATTAATGAATTCAAAGACAAAATTACCAAGGATATGGACATAATGAGAAAGATACAGCAGAGTGTAAAGAATTGAAAAAGGCATTCAAGAAGATTCAAAATATAGCAGAGTCACTCAGTAATAGAGCTGAGCAGGCAGAAGAAAGGATATCTGAAATTGAAAACAAGCCTTTTGAATGATTCTACTCATTCAAAGAAGCAGAAAAAAGGAGAGCAAGAACAGAACATTCCTTGAGAAAGTTATGAGATTATTCCAAAAGTTGAAACATCCAAATTATAGGGATTCCTGAAGGAGAAGAGGATTGTCCTAAAGGCACATATGCTCTACTCCAAGGTATTATGGTGGATAATTTCCCAAGATTTTCAAGAGATACAGAAATTCAGATAATAAATAGTTTTAGAATGGCAGCATGACTCAATCCAAATAAAGTATCTACTAGACACATTGTAATTAACTTTTAAAAGTTAATATGAAGGAGAAAATCCTGCAAGCAGCCTGGTGTAAGTATTATCTACAGAGGGAAAAGTATCAGGATAAATATAAATCTTTAAGCCAAAACTTTTCAAGCCAGAAGAGGATGGTCATTGACCTTCAATCTTCTAAAACAAAACAACTTTCAGCCCAGGATTCTGTATCCAGTTAAACTGAGTTTCATTTGTGATGGTGAAATCAAATACTTTACTGAAATCCACATGTTAAGGATGTTTGCCATAACCAGACTAGCTCTCCAGGAGATACTCAGTCCCATTTTCCATAATGACTAGCATGATGGTCTACCACCAAATTAAACTCACCTAGAATTTAAAGAACAAAATCTAACATCCAAAATGGTGAAAGGATTAAAAATATGCACTGGACTTTTGAAAAACAAGATGGACAAAACACCACTGTATCTATCAATTCTCTCAATTAACGTGAAAGCTTACATCCCCCTCTAAAGAGGCACAGGTTGGCTGACTGGACACAAAAACTCCAGCCATGTATCTGTTGCTTCAAGGGACTCACCTTACCTCAAAGGATAAAACAAGACTCAGGGTGAAGGAATGGGCATTTATAATACAGGAAAATAGAAATCAGAAAAAAAGCAGGGGTTGCAATCCTATTTGTAGATACAATTGAATTTAAACCAACAAAAATAAGGATGACAAAATATATTTGTCAAGGGAAATACTCAACATGAAGAGATTTCAGTAAGTAACATTTATGCACCCTACCTGAATGCTCTTTGATTTATAAAACAAACTCTAATGGATATGAACAATATGATACCTTCCTGCACTATAACAGTTGGAGATTTTAACACCCCTTTGTCAGTTCTGGATACATCCTCCAAGATGAAACTAAACAAAGAAATAAGAGACTTAAACTTGAACCTAGAACAAATGGACTTAACAGACATATACAGATCACTTTATCCTAATAAAACTGAATATACATTTTTCTCATTTGCCCATGGAATATACTCTAAAACAGATCAAGGCTAACCTCAGCAAATTTAAAAGAATAGGAATTATTTCTTGTATCTTCTCATGGAATAAAAGTTGAATTTAACAGTAACAGAAATCATACTCAAACAGTCATTAGACCTAAATAACCTTAGGCTGAATGATAGCTAGGTAAAAGATGAAATCATCATCTTTGAAAGAAAAAGAAATCATCATATTTTTGGAACAAAATGATAATGAAGACACAAACTATCAACACCTGTGAGATACTGCAAAGGCAGTCTTAAGAGGGAAATATATAGCATTAGAAGCCTTCATTAAGAAAACAGAAAGAAGTGGGGTGCAGCAGGGATGGAGAAAAGAAGATGCGTGCACAGAGATGGCCTACTCCCAGGACGGAGCCAAGCCAGGACTGCTTTAGTGAGCCAAAGAAGCACCCTGCCCACAGGAGATCATAGCTGAGACAAAGGCAGGTGGTCAGAGGCTGGAACTCAGAGCCGAGTGTGAGCTCTAACACCGCCTGCCCCAACACAGACTGCAGTGGAGACAGACACACCAGCTCCAGGCAGTGGCACAGACTGGGTCTGAGTTGCAGTTTCTGTGAACTCAAACAATGCCTCAGGGGAATATAGCTAGGACAGAATCACAAATTCTGTGAAAACATAAGTGTCAGAAATATCAATCAGGGGCGGGATGGGAACTGAGTGAACTGCCCCAGCTTCCATTAACCAACAAAGGTTGTCAGGCCTCAGTTTCCCCTGCTTGATGGTGGCAGAGTGTGGAGGCCTGGCCGAGGAGACATAGATTTCCCTGTGACTCAGGCAGGTACAACCCCCTGGAGGAGCATCTGTTCATTGGAGGGAACTGGGTCTCAGCCCTATAGGGTTATGATTGACTGGGTGTGACAGAGGTGCAAGGTGGAGAAGGAGGCATTAACGTTCCCAGACTAATTCATTTGCTGGGGAGGTCTACTGACTCCACAGAGCACCAGAATGCATTATACTCTAGCTGCCAGCACGCTCCTGCTATCTAATTTCTGGACGCCTTTTGAACTCTCCCACTTGACACTGGGTCCTGACTGGGACAATTGATTTGGATTTCTCAGACTGGACCTATCACCCAAGGACCATCCAAAGTAGTACCCTGGGTGTGTGGTTGTGGGCAGGTTTGATTTTCCTTTTCCAGTTGTTGCCCATGGGTGGTGGGGTAACTTAATTGCTGGTATTTCTCCACAGCTGAGACTTCAACCCAGAGTAACTGATTCAAGAGGGTAGGACAGAGACCAGCTGAAAACAACACAGAGCCCCTTAGGCCCACCACACCAAGTAAGTCCTCAGTGTCTCAGGCCATAGCACTGTATGGGTCCTTTGCAAAGCTCTAGGGGAAGAGGTACACAGCTCTTGGGCAAAGGGCTGGTTAATCACTACTCCAGGAGCCCCCTGAACCAACCTCACCTTATCTGCTCATCTAGCCAAATGGTGTAAAATAATCATGGGGCAGAATTAGCAGAAAAACCCCAATAACACAAATAACATAGAGTAGATCAACTCCCCCAAGGAACGATATGGTGGACACAACTGAAGATCCAATTCACAGACAAATGGCTGAGATGTCAGAAATAGAATTCAGAGTTTGGGTTGCAAATAAGATTAATAGAATGGAGGTAAAGTTGGAATTAGAAATTCAAGGAGCATTTCAAAAGTTATCTCAAGAATTCAATGAATTCAAAGACAAAATAAATCACCAAAGATTTTGACACATTGAGACAAGAATTTGCAGCCCTCAATGATCTGAGAAATATAGTAGAATCCCTCAGTAACAGAATGAAGCAAGGAGAAGAAAGGATTTATGATATTGAAAACAAAACATTTGAATGCTCCCAAGCACTCAAAGAGGAAGAGAAATGGAGAACAAAAAATGAATCATTCTCTCAGAGAGCTCTGGGATAATTTGAAGAAAACAAATATTCACCTTATAGGAATCCTTAAAGGTGACAAAGTTGCTTCACAAAGCACAGAGGCCCTTTTTCATGAAATTATGAAGGAGAACTTTCCAGACTTGCCAAAAGATTCTGAAATTCAGATAGCAGACAGTTTCAGAACTCCAGCATGACTCAAAAAGAATAAGACAACCCCCAGACACATCATAATTAACTTCACTAAAGTTAATATGAAAGAGAAAATTATGAAAGCAGCCAGACGTAAGAAAACCATAACCTACAAGGGGAAGAATATTAGAATGACCACAGATCTCTCTGCTGAAAACTTTCAGGCTAGAAGAGGGTGTTCATTGACTTTTAATCTCCTAAAACAAAATAACTTTCAATCTTGGATTCTGTATCCAGCTAAACTGAGTGTCATTTATGATGGAGAAATTAAATACTTTAATGACATTCACATGTGTTGAAGAAATTTGCCATAACTAAACCAGCCCTCCAGGATATTCTCAGACCTATCCTCCATAATTATCAGTGCAACCCTCCATCACAAAAGTAAAATCATTCAGAAACTTTTGATCAAATTTCAACATCCAGAGTGCCAAATGGATTAAAAATGTCCACTGGACATTTGAAAAACTCAATACACAAAATTCTACCAGGCTTATCAATATTTATAATTGGTGTGAATGGCTTAAATTGTCCTCTAAAGAGGCACTGGTTGGCTGAATGGATACAAAAACTCAGGCCAGATATCTGTTGCATACAAGAATCTCATCTTAACCTTAAAAGATAAATATAGACTCAGGGTGAAGGGATGGTCATTTGTATTTCAGGCAAATGGAAATCAGAAAAAATCAGGTGTTGCAATTTTATTTACAGATACAATAGAATTTAAGCCAACAAAATTAAGGAAAGATAAAGATGGTCACTTCATATTTGTTAAGGGTAACACTCAACATGATGAGATTTCAATTATTGACATTTATGCACCCAACCAGAATGTGCCTCAATTTATAAGAGAGACTCTAACAGACATGAGCTACTTGATTTCATACAGCTGCATGATAGTCAGAGATTTTAACACTTCTTTGGCAATGATGGATAGATCCTCCAATAAGGAGCTGAGCAAAGAAATTTTAGATTTAAACTTAACTATTCAACATTTGGATTTAACAGACATCTACAGAACATTTCATCCTAACACAACTAAATACACATTCTTCTCATTAACCCTGGAACATACTCCAAAATTGATCACATCTTAGGTCACAAGTCCAACCTCAGCAAATTTTAAAAAATAGAAATTATTCCTTGCATCTTCTTGGACTATCATGGAATAAAAATTGAACCCAGTAACAGCAGGAATCTGAAAACTCATACAAAAATATGGACGCTACATTACCTATGAGGAATGATAGCTGGGTCAGAGACAAGATTAAGGATATTACCAAATTTTTGGAACAGAACTATAATGAAGACATGAATTATCAGAACCTCTGAGATACTGCAAAGGCAGTTCTAGGAGGGAAATTTATAGCAGTGCAAGCCTTCCTCAAGAGAACAGAAAGAGAGGAAGTCAACAACTTAATGGGATAGCTCAAGCAACTAGAAAATGAGGAACATTCCAATTCCAAACCCAGCAAAAGAAAAGAAATAACCAAAACTAGAGCAGAATTCAATGAAATTGAAAACAATAGGATTATACAATAGATCAATAAATCAAAAAGTTGATTTTTTGAACAGGTCAATAAAATAGATAAATCTTTGGCTAACCTAACTAGGAAAAAAAAGAGTAAAATCTCTAACTTCATCAATTAGAAATGGCAATTCCTCTACTAGGTATATATCTAGAAGATCAAAAATAACATTATAACAAAGATATATGTACCAGAATGTTTATTGAAGCCCAATTCATAATTGCTAAGTCATTGAAGAAGTCCAAGTGCCCATCGACCCACAAATTGTAGTATATGTGTACCATGGAATATTATGCAGCCTTAAAGAAAGATGGAGACTTTACCTCTCACATATTTACATGGATGGAGCTGGACCACATTCTTCTTAGCAAAGTATCTCAAGAATGGAAGAAAAAGTATCCAATGTATTCAGCCCTACTATGAAACCAATTTATAGCTTTCTTATGAAAGCTATAACCCAATTATAGCCCAAGAAGAAGGGGAAAGGGAAGAGGGAGGGGAGGGGAGGAGGAGGATAGGTGGAGGGAGGGTGGTTGGTGGGACCACACCTATGGTGCATCTTACAAGGGTACATGTGAAATTTACTAGGTGTAGAATATAAATGTCTTAACACAATAACTAAGAAAATGCCATGAAGGCTATGTTAGCCAGTTTGATGAAAATATTTCAAATTGTATATAAAAACCAGCACATTGTACCCCATCATTGTATCAATGTACAATGATTTATTGTATGATTTAATTAAAAAAATTTAAAACAGCACATTGTACCCCATTATTGTATTAATGTACAATGATTAATGTATGATTTAATTTAAAAAAATTTAAAACAAGAAAATATGTAAATAAATCCAGGTGACTCTTAAACAAAAGAAAACAAAAGTTACTCAAAATGGTTTGAGTAACCATTTTAATGATTTTTACTGCTGGGCAAGTAAAAATCAGACAGTTAATAGGGAAACAGGAACTTTCAGTTACTAACTAGCTTTTGCACTTCTCTGAAGCTATATTAGCCCCTCATTAGAATTTGAAATAAGGAAAGAAAGAGTATAGGCATAGGTGGCATACTTCTTAAACTGCTTGAAGACATGTATGACAAACCCACAGATAATATTATAGTTAATGGAGTAGAACTAAAAGCTTTTCCACTTAGAACTGGAACCAGACGAGGTTGTCCTCTATCACCACTACCATTTAACATGGTGCTGAAAGTTCTAGCCAATACAATCAGGCAAGAGAAGGGAATAAAGGGAAGTCAAATAGGTGCAGAGGAGGACAAACTCTCACTCTTTGCCGATGATATAATCATATACTTAGAGAATCCCAATGACTCAACCATGAGACTCCTGGAAGTGATCAAAAAATACAGCAATGTCTCAGGATATAAACCAATGTCAACAAATCAGTAGCCTTTGTATATGCCAATAACAGCCAAGACAAGAAGCTAATCAAGGGCACAATTCCTTTCACAGTAGTTTTTAAAAAATGAAATCCCTAGGAATATGCATAACAGAAGAGGTGAAGGACCTCTACAAAGAAAATTATGAAAACCTAAGAAAAGAAATAGCACAGGATATTAACAAATGGAAGAACATACCATGCTCATGGCTGGGAAGAATCAACATTGTCTATACTACCATAGTATAGTATACTATAACATCAAAATGTCTATACTACCCAAACATCATACTTTCAAGGTTTGGAAAAAACAATTCTTCATTTTGTATATAACCAGAAAAAACCATATAGCCAAGGCAATTCTTAGTAATCAAAACAAAGCTGGAGTATTACTGTACCAGACTTTAGGCAAGGCCATAGTAGTCAAACCAGCATGGTATTGGCACAAAAATAAAGACATAGACATTTGGAAGCGAATAGAAAATAAGGAGATGAAATTAACCTCCTGCAGCCACCTGATCTTTGATAAACCAATTGAGAACATATATAGGGGAAAAGAACATACACCATTAATAAATGGTGGTGGGAGAACTGGAAAATCACATGTAAAAGATGGAAACTGGACCCATACCTCTCACCACTTACAAAAATTGATTCAAGATGGATAAAAGATTTAAGTATAAGGCACAAAACCAATAAAAATTCTTGAAGAAAGTGTGGGGAAAACACTTGAAGATATCAACCTGGGGAAAGATTTTATGTAGAAGAGTTCTGTGGCAATTGCAACAACAACAAAAATAAACAAATGGGACTTAATTAAACTGAAAAGCTTCTGTACAGCTAAGGAAACAACAACCAAAACAGACACCCTTCATAATGGGAAAAGATATTTGCATATTATGAATTGGACAAAAACTTGATAACTAGAATATATAGAGAACTCAGATTAATCTACAAAATCAGCCAACAATCCCTTATATCACTGGGCAAGAGAGATGAATAGAACCTTCTCTGAAGAAGTCAGACAAATAGCTAACACATATTTTTAAAATGCTCATTTAATTATCACAGAAATGCAAATCAAAATCACCCTGAGATTTCATCTAACTCCAGTAAGATTAGCCCACATCTGGCTCAGCGCCCATAGCACAGTGGTTATTGTGTCAGCCACATACATCGAGGGTGGTTGGTTCAAATCTGGCCCAGGTCAGCTAAACATCAATGACAACTGCAACAAAAAGTTAAATAAAAAAAAAAAGTAGCTGGCATTGTGGTGGGCATCTATAGTCCCAGCTACTTGGGAGACTGAGGCAAGAGAATCGCTTAAGCCCAAGAGTTTGAGGTTGCTGTGAGGTGTGATGCCTGCACTCTACCTAGGGTGAGACTCTGTCTCAACAACAACAACAACAACAAAAGATTAGCCCACATCAGAAAGACCCAAAACTGCAAATGCTGGTCTGGATGTGGAGAGAGGGAAACACTTCTACACTCCTGGTGGGATTGCAACTAATACTACCTTTATAGAAATAAGTATGGAGAAGTCTCAAAGAACTAAAAGTTGACCTTTCATTTGATCCTGTAACCCTATTACTAGATATCTACCCATAAGAATACAAATCATTTTACAGCAAAGACAATTGCTCCAGAATGTTTATTGCAGCTCAGTTCATAATTGCCAAGTGATGGACGCAACACAAATGCCCATCAACTTGTGAACGGATTAACAAATTGTGGTATATGTATACCATGGAATACTATTCAGCCATAAAAAATATGGAGACTTTACATATTTTATGTTTACCTGGATGGAGGTAGAACACATTCTTCTTAGTAAAGTAGCTCAATAATGGGGGGGAAGCATCCAATGTACTCAATACTAGTATGAAACCAATATATAAATACAAACTCATATGAATGATAAAACATAAATACAGTCTAGCAAGGGGGAGGGAACTAGAGAGAGGGGTAAGAAGGAGGGTAGGGCTATTGGTGCGAGGAGGGAGGGCAATTAGTACGATCTCACATAATGTGCATGATGCAAGGGTATGTTTCAAAATAACTAAGAGTAAATTTTAAATGTATAACAACAAAAAATAAGTAAAGTGAGGTGATGTATATGTTAATCAGTTTGATTTAAGCATTCCACATTTTATATCAAATCATCACATTGTACCCCATAAATGTATACAGTTATGATTTTAATTAGAAATCATAATAAATTAAAAATTAAATTACAATCACTCAGAAAAATAAGAAACTGCATGAAAAAGCCAATATATGAATTTAATTAAAAATTAAATAAAAAATAAAAGAAGCCATTAAAAAATAAAAATCATTAAAAAAATTTCAAGATGTGCCATGTGTATCAAGTTTTCCACATATTATTTTTGTTTGTAAATAATCTTATCTGGTTCAATATTTTTTAGGTTTGGACGGAAGATCATATGCAGATTGTCTCTCCTCCAGCTGGCCATCTCTGACACCTGTGTAGCCTTCGCCCCCACCTTTCTCATTTACTGCTTACTACGTTTCTTGGCAGGGTTCTGTGTTATGAATATTACAGTAAACCTCTTTGGTATGGGTAAGCTACTAATTTGAGTCTTTTATTATCTACATGCCTTGAATTAACCTTGAAATTACCCTTTGTCTGAAATTACTATTACCATTTATGTTTTCTTTCAGTGTTAGAGTGGATAAGTCCCCAGGCACAATCTATGGCTGTAATGCTGCTATTGAGTTCCCTTAGTATTGGGCAGATGTACCTAGGAGGAATGGCTTTTGCCATTCGAGATTGGCGCACACTGCAACTAACCGTGTCTATACCCATGTTTGTCTTGTTCTTATTCTCCAGGTAAGGGCAATCTCCATTTTTTTTTTCTGCCTATAAAGGAAGCTATGGTGGGAACTGAGAGGAGAATCCTGACACTTGGAATCTGTTCACTCCCTGGGCTGGTCCTGACCCAGGGTCCCTATTAACTGCTATTATGGCATATGAGAAACAATGGATAAACTAGAATAACAAAGTATCTGGGAGGCTGGCACTTTGTAGTCATTGTTAGGTTTGGACCAAGTTATCAAAGTTACCAAGTTACTTTCCTTATTTCAAAAAATTACCACCTTGTCATGGAGCATGTATATTATTGATTTGACTTTAGAAATGTCGTGTGGTATAAGACAGAGAAGATTCGGGGATATTTGACATTGTGAGATTGGACAAAAGGAAAGGGCATAAAGAAGGCCAGAATCACAGAATAAAGTAGCCTGCACTCACTGTCTGATGGAAAAGATCAAAAGTTGTGGATACAGGCTCACTAAAGGATGGACTTATAGGAGCAAACATTGTGAATCATCAGAGAAGCAACTGAAGGTACCCAATGAGGAGGAGAGAAAGGCAGGATGATAAACTCAGTAATATTGCAAGATAACTGGGGGAAGCATCGGCAGATAAGGAAAGGGTAGAGGAGAGATCTGGGGCTCCACACTTCCCAAGAAGATAGTGCAATGCAAGCTTTGAGAGGATTCCCCCAACATAACAGGCTTCAGAACTGATCAGGGAGCTGCTTGGAGACTGTACAGCAGCATTTCACCAGAAAATAGACATAGTGGAGTCCCACCAACTCCTGGTCTCAGATACATTGTAATAGATGCCATATTGACCTCTCAGGCCCAGGACACCCACTCTACAGAGGGGACAGCTCAACTTCCACACCCTATACCCCAGCCAGGCCAGAGAGGGATCAGGGAAGGCCAATGCTTTCATGTGCCCTGTGACTGAATGCTGTGAACCTTCTGAACTGCCCTACTAGTTTATGCCCAGTGACCTAGGCAGAGCAGGCATCCACTGACCCTCAGTATCTGCTGCTATAACCTTACCAAATTGACAGCACTGCTGCTAAAACATTAGTAGCACGAGAGTAGCTGTCACAGGCCCACCTGTGTAGAGGGAGAGCCCCAGCCACTGCAACTCTCCAGCAGTACATAGCAAATCTCCCAGGCCTCACTCAGCCACCACAGTGCAAGAAGCCAACCCACAACTGGCCACTCTCCTCCAATCTGTACAGGCATGTTACAAGGTCCCTGGGCCTTTCCAGGTGCCTCCCAAGATCTTGCGAACCATATAGGCACCCACCAACATGCCATGACAATCCCCAGCTCTGGTGCAGTCCTGTGACAGACCGAGGCACTTGAGAATGTCCTGTGAATTATCTTGACACCAGATGTGGCCACAAAATGCACCCAGGAGTCCTAGAAAGCTTCAAAAATGGCCCAGGTTTTTGTCAAGTTCCACCTACCCACCCAAATCCTGTATCTCCACTTGGCTGCCTGAAAAGGTCCCACAACACATGCAAGTGCCCCCAGGGACCCACCTAGGTACTGACTAAGGGTGGGTTGAGTCAACCAACACAGTCCTGCATCCATCCCAGGCACCTGCCTAGGTCCCACAATCCAAGCAAGAGCCTGTCAAGGTTCCAAGACAAGCACAGGCACTGGCCAAGGATCTTTAATATTAACAGACTCTGGTCAAGGTCCACTGACCTGCCCCATCATCAGCTGTGGTTATATGAGGCACCCTGACATCTGCTGAGTGCTCTACAAGGTCACAATGCTCACCTCCATGGGGAAGGATTTGCATATCTATGTTAAGGGTTTCTGACAGTAGCCTGGGGAAAAATGACACAAACTTAAATAAATATCCCCAGCACAGGCTTGGACTGCAACACACACACACAGGAAAGTGGGATGTGTGTCTTGGCGCCTGTAGCTTATTGGGGCACCAGCCACATACATCGGAGCTGGCAGGTTTGAACCCAGCCCGGGCCTGCCAAACAACAATGACAACCACAACAAAAAAATAGCTGGATGTTGTGGTGGGTGCCTATTGTCCCAACTACTTGGGAGGCTGAGGCAAGAGAATGGCTTGAGTCCAAGAGTTTGGGGTTGCTATGAGCTGTGACACCACAGCACTCTACTATGGGTGACATAGTGAGACTCTGTCTCAAAAAAATAAATGAGAAAGAAAAAAAGGAAGAAAATGGGAAGTGGCAGGCAGGAGAGCAGCTGAATTATAGGATTTCAGTGCATCCACTTCTCTCCCCCTGGGTAGGTCCTCCAAAGTAAGGTACCAAAGCTTTATCTAGGACTATTCCTCTTCTCATTAACTGGCAGAGTTCCCAATAAAGCTGAAAAGATGTACCCTAAACCTACCAACCTTAACTTAAGAGAAAGATTTCAAATAATAAGCAACCAGCAAAAGAATCCAGGCGATATGAAAAACCAAGCCAGCTCAACACCCTCCAGCAACTAGTACAGATCCACAGCAATGGACCTAAAAGTAAAGAAAATTGTCAAAATGTCAGAAATGAAATTCATAATATGGATGGCAAACAGGAGAAATGGGATTAAAGGGAAAGTTGAAAACTAACACAAACCAAATAAATACTTCAGTACATTAATGAAAACTATGAAAACATGGTTAAAGAGACAGACAACATAAGAAAGAATATAATTGACTTTAAGGAAATAAGTCATTTAGTTATTAAAATATAAAAAAATAGCATAAATCTTCAAAAACAGGCTAGACCAAGGACAAGAAAGAAAATCTCAAATCTTGAAAACAAAAAAAATTGAACTAAACTGGTCAGTCAAACATGAAAAGAAATAGAACAAAACAAACAAACAAATAAACAAAAACCAAAGAGGAATTGACAATCACTAAGAACAACAAGAAACTGCATGAATGGCTTGGCACCTGTGGCTCAAGTGGCTAGGGTGCCAGCCACATACACCTGAGCTAGTGGGTTCAAATTCAGCCCAGGCCTGCCAAACAACAATGATGGCTGTAAACAAAAAATAGCCAGACAGGGTGGTGCCTGTGGCTCAAAGGAGTAGGGCACTGGCCCCATATGCCAGAGGTGGTGGGTTCAAACCCAGTCCCAGACAAAAACTGAGAAAAAAAATAATAATAATAGCCAGGCATTGTGATGGGTGCCTATAGTCCCAGCTACTTTGGAGGTGGAGGCAGGAGACTTGCTTGAGCCCAGGAGTTGGAGGTTGCTGTGGCTATGATGCCACAGCACTCTACCCAGGGAGACAGCTTGAAGCTCTGTCTCAAAAAAGAAAAAGAAAAGAAACTACATGAAAAAAGCCAATATATAAATTTAGGTAGTATAGAGGGATAAGAAGGAAAAGCAAAGAAAACCTATTCAAGGAAATTATTTAGAAGACTATCCCTGATGTTGCCAGAGAATAAGATATGCAGATAGAAGATGCTCATCAAACTCTGGGAAGGTCCATAGCAAATAGGATATCTTGAAGGCACATAGACATCAACCTGGACAAAATCAAAATGAGGGAGAAAATTCTATAAGCTGCAAGGTCAAAGCAACAACTAATATTCAAAGGGAAACCCATCTAATTTAGGTCTTAGATTTAGTCTTTTGTGAAATTTTAATTAATTCTGTGTATGGTATTGGACAAGGTACACCTTCACTTTTTGCATGTATATATTCAACTTTCCCAGCACTATTTGTTGAAAAAGACTATTTAGCCCATTAATACTCTCAGCAAAAATCTTTCAGTTATGTATATTAGGAATTATTTCGGGCCTCTCCATTCTATTCTATTGGTAGTACCACATTATACTGATACTGTAGCTTTGTTAGAAGTTTTGAATTTAGGAAGTGTGAGTCCTCCACCACTGTTTTTTGAAAGATTGTTTTGGTTTTTCGGGGTCTCATGAGATTTCATGTGAATTTTATGATGGGCGCTTCAGAAAAGAAAGTCATTGAAATTTTCATAGGTATTGCTTGTGTAGATTGCTTTGAATAGAATTGTCATCTTAATATTAAGATATCAATATTAAATCTTTCAATCTAGAAATGTAAAATGTATTTATATATTTTTCTTCTTTGATTTCTTTTAGTGGTGTTTTATAACTTTAATTCTACATGTGTACAAACTCCTTAAGATAATTTACAAATCCCACACCTGGCTGGTCCAGATCTGCTTGCTAGTGCTGTGTGCATCCTGTGGGCAGTGGTGGAGGATTCCTCCACTCTAGGCAGGCCCAGAACTGCTTGCTAGAGCCGTATGCACCCTGCAGGCAGCAGCAGAAGAGTCCCCAGCTCTGGGCGGGCCCAGAAATGTTTGCTAGAGCCATGTGTGTGCCACAGGCAGTGGAGGAGCTCTCCACTCCAGCCTCCTGCATGGGTGGTCCCAGATCTGCTTGCTAATGCCATGCATATTGTAGGCCAAGGCAGAGGAGTTCCCCATTCCAGGCATCTGTTCTGGGTAGGCCCAGAACTGCTTGCTAAAGCCATGTATGCCTTGCAAGGCGGCAGAGGAGTCCCCCACTCTGGGTAGGCTCAGAACTGCTTGTTAGAGCCCCCCGTGACCCACGGGCAGTGGTGGAGGAATCCCTAGCTCCAGGCAGGTACAGAACTGCTTGATGGAGCTGTGGTCATTCCACAGGCAGTGGCAGAGGAGTTCCCTGCTCCAGGTACCTGAACGGGGGGGGGAGTGAGGGGGCAGAACTGCCAGAGCTGTATGTTCCCAGCATCCCTGGCTAGTCGCCCAAGAACTACGAGAGGCCGGTCAGCTGAGAGGGAACCATACTAGAACAGCAGTACCCCAAGGTGAAGAGCAGTATCTATGGCAGTGGGAATAATAAGGTCCACACCCCTGATGCTCTTCTGGACAGACAGGCTCTGCATCTCAGGGTAACCGGAGGAAGCCGGCATCTTCTCCAGTGGAGGCCACTGACTAAACAGTTCTGGTATGGTCTCCACATGGTGTAAATTCAGCGTGGGGTGGAATCAGCAGAAAAACTCTGGTAATTCGAATAACCAGAGTAGATCAACTCCCCTGAGGAAGGATGAGGCAGATGCAATTGAAGATCCCATCCATAAACAGATGGCTGAGGTATCAGAAATTAAGTTCAAAATTTGGATAGCAAATAAGATTAACAGAATGGAAGAAAAGAAGGAATTAGAATTTCAAGAAATTATTCAAAAGATATCTCAAGAAATTATTCAGAATATGTCTCAAGAATTCAACGATTTCAAAGATAAAATGACCAAAGACTTTGAAACACTGAGGCAAGAGGTTGTAGCCCTCAAAGGTCTAAAAAATATGGTAGAATCCCTCGGTAACAATGGAGCAGGCAGAAGAAAGGATCTCTGACATTAAAGATAAAGCTTCTGAACAGGTCCAAGGGTGCAGGGATGAAGATAAATGGAGAGTAAAAATGGATCACTCTCAGAGAGCTCTGGGATAATTTGAAGAAAACTAATATTTGTCTTATAGGAATCCCTGGAGACGACGAAGTGGCTTCACAAAGCACAGGGCTCTACTTCATGAAATTATGAAAGAGAACTTTCCAGACGTGCCAAGAGCATCTGAAATTCAGATAGCAGACAGTTTCAGAACCCCAGCGCAACTCAACCTGAACAAGACATTACCCCAGGCACATCAAATTAACTTCACTAAAGTTAATATGAAAGAGAAAATTCTGAAAGCAGCTAGATGTAAAAAAAACCATAATCTACAAGGGGAAGAATATTAGAATGACTGCTGATCTCTCTGCTGAAATCTTTTAGGCTAGAAGAGGGTGCTCATCGACTTTTAACCTCCTAAAAAAAATAACTTTTAACCCAGGATCCTGTATCCAGCTAAACTGAGTTTCATTTATGATGGAGAAATTAAATACTTTAATGACATTCACATGTTGAAGAAATTTCCTATAACTAAACCAGCCCTTCATGATATCCTCAGACCTATCCTCCATAATGACCAGTGCAATCCTCCACCACATAAGTAAACTCACACAGAAAATCTTGATCAAATTCCAACTTCCACAGTGGCAAAAGGATTAGAGATGTACACTGGACTTTTGAAAAACTCAATGCCCAAAATTATACCAGGTTTATCAATATTCTTAATCAAGGTGAATGGCTTAAATTGCCATCTAAAGAGGCACAGGCTGGCTAACTGGATACAAAAACTCAGGTCAGATATCTGCTGCATACAAGAATCCCATCTTACCCTAAAAGATAAATATAGACTCAAGGTGAAGGGATGGTCATCTATATTCCAGACAAATGTAAAGCAGAAAAAAGCAGGTGTTGCAATTTTATTCACAGATGCAATAGGCTTTAAACCAACAAAATTAATCAAGGATAAAGATGGACACTTTATATTTGTTAAGGGTAATACTCAATATGAGTATTACCAGTATTACTAGTATTGTATTACCAGTATTACCAGTATTATCTAGTATTAGATTTCAATCATAAATATTTATGCACCCAACCAGAATGCAGCTCAATTATAAGAACTACTCTAATAGACATGAGCAAATTGATTTCTCCCAGCTCCATCATAGTTGGAGATTTTAATACTCCTTTGGCAGTGTTAGATAGATCCTCCAACAAGAAGCTTAGCAAAAAAATTTTAGATTTAAACTTAACCATTAAGCATTTGGATTTAATGGACATCTATAGAACATTTCATCCTAAAAAAACTGAATATATATTTTCTCATTGGCCCACAGGACATACTCCAAAATCAACCACATTTTAGGTCACAAGTCTAACCTCAGCAATTTAAAAGAATAGAAATTATTCCTTGCATCTTCTCAGACCATCATGGACTAAAAGTTGAACTCAGTAACAATAGGAATCTGCAGACTAATATAAAAACATGGAAGCTAAATAACCTTATGCTGAATGATAGGTGGGTCAGAGATGAGATCAAGACGGAAGTTACCAAAATTTTGGAAGAAAATGATAATGAAGATACAAGTTACCAGAACCTCTGGGATACCGCAAAGGCAGTCCTAAGAGGGAAATTTATAGCACTGCAAGCCTTCCTCAAGAAAATAGAAAGTGGCTAGGCGCCTATAGCTCAACCGGCTAAGGCGCCAGCCACGTACACCGAAGGTGGCGGGTTCGAATCCCCAGCCCGGACCTGCCAAACAACAATGATGGCTGCAACCAAAAAATAGCCGGGCGTTGTGGCGGGCGCCTGTGGTCCCAGCTACTTGGGAGGCGGAGGCAAGAGACTCGCTTGAGCCCAGGAGTAGAAGGTTGCTGTGAGCTGTGATGCCACGGCACTCTACCCAGGGGGACGGCTTGAGGCTCTGTCTCAAAAAAAAAAAAAAAAGAAAAAAAAAAAGAAAAATAAGTTTAAAGCTTTTTCTTTTATTTTGTGGCTGGGGCTGGGTTTGAACCTGCCACCTCTGGCATATGGAGCCAGCACCCTGCCATTTTGAGCCATAGGTGCTGCCCCCCACTTTTTCTTTTTTTTTAAACATCTCCTCCTGTTCTCATATGGAGGATGAAGATTTAACATCAGTTTGTGTGCTCCAGCTTGAGGTTAAAACTCTAGTGCTGGGGAAGTCCCAGTGGCCCAGGTTGAAGAGCAGCTGCCGGGGAAGGGTAGAGATATGCACAGCAAGAGGGGGCCTGTGGGTCTGTGGCCCAAACCAGGCTGTCTTGGACAACACTTGAACTTGCCTTACCCCTTTGCAAAGCTCGAAGGTTTCTAGCATAAACCAAGACTCAGTGGTTCCATCTAAATGTCATTGTTACAGTGGAACAAGGTGCCCGGTGCTCATTTGAAAGGAGCCCAAGGTGAGGCGCGGTGACTAGCATCATGCCTGGGAGTGCACTCCACTGGCACCAGCCTTTCTGCCTGGGCGTAGGAACTGCCTTCTGGTTGAAATTGATGGAGATTAATGGAGAGTAGAGACCCTGAAAACCGCAAGGCACCCTTGGCACCATCATGGAACGAGTTGTGTACTTTTGTACAAAATTCTTTTTTTTTCCCCTTCTTTTTTGAGACAGAGTCTCATTATGTCACCCTCGGTAGAGTGCCGTGGTGTCACAGCTCACAGCAACCTCAAACTCCTGGGCTCAAGCGATTCTCTTGCCTCAGCCTCCCAAGTAGCTGGGACTACAGGCACCGTCAGAACGCCCATCTATTTTTTTTATTGTTGTAATTGTCATTGTTTTTTTTTTTTTTTTGAGACAGAGCCTCAAGCTGTCTCCCTGGGTAGAGTGCCGTGGCATTACAGCTCACAGCAACCTCCAACTCCCGGGCTCAAGCGAGTCTCTTGCCTCCGCCTCCCAAGTAGCTGGGACCTCAGGTGCCCGCCACAACACCCGGCTATTTTTTGGTTGCAGCCGTCATTGTTGTTTGGCGGGTCTGGGCTGGGGATTCGAACCCGCCACCTTAGGTGTACATGGCTGGCGCCTTAGCCGGTTGAGCTATAGGCGCCAAGCCGTAATTGTCATTGTTGTTTGGCACACCCTGGGCTGGGTTCGAACCCTCCAGCCCTGGTATATGTGTCTGGTGCCCTAGCTGCTGGGCTACAGGCACCGATCTTATACAAAATTCTTATATGAAATGTGTCATGTAATCTTCACTGCAAACTTGCAAGAAAGGGATGATTATGCTCATTTTACAGATATAGAAATCGAGGCTTTACGCCAAGGTCACAGAACTAAGTGGTGGCCAGATGTGCCAGACTCCACTATATTTAACTCTCATCTCCTAGATAGATGTCATTCTTTCTCTGTCCCCTGTTCCCAGCTTCACTATGGAACCACCAAGTTCTTGGCAGTTAATTCACCCCGGCAAGGTTTCTCTCTTGGTCTTCTGTACGCAGCCACAGTTTCCAAGAACCGGTGCATCTGTGATGACTGGTGGCTCAGAGGAGCCCAGAGCGAGCGAGCGAGCGAGTGCTCGTGGCTGGATGTTGATGGACTCAGGCACAGTAACACACTTGTGGTTTTCTCTCCAGGAGTTAGCCGTGCCAGTGGTCCACGACGGGGGCGCCCTGTTGGCTTTTGTGTGCGGTGTCCTGTACACGTTCCTACAATCCATCATCTCTTATAAATCGTGTCCCCAGTGGAACAGCCTCTTGACGTGCCACATACGGATGACCATTTCTGCTGTTTCCTGCGCGGCTGTCGTCCCCAGTATCCTTTTTTACATTTGTCACTTGTTAAAGGAAAAAAAAATGCCCAGTGATACTTGGCTAAGGCATAGTGAGAAAACTTTATGCTGAGCCACTGTGGTGAGCTATAAGGATCACTTCCTTGGGGTGATGGAGAGAGATTTGGGCTCAGCTCCAGAATGCAGCCAGGGCAAGTGGGAATTCATAGCCCAGGGGCAGGATGGAGGGTCAGATGGAAAAGTACTACAAGGAAACATGAGAAGTAAAAGGCATTCAGGCTAAACAGAACTAATATGATTCTCAGTGAAGACAGCTGGGGGATCAGATATCACCTGCAGGACAGTGGGCGATGAGGAATCTGATAAGATGTTGAAGGTAAGGGGTTCTTGCTAAACTGACTTAAACCGTACTGTACATGGACGTGTACAGATGGGCCTCAGAGAAGTTTTAGGAGCCTGACTAAAGTTTGGCCAAGCAAAGAATCTTTGTCCCAGACTCCTAGCAAGTTTGACACCAGCCCCTCTCACCACACACATTAGAAGGGCATGAAGAAAGCAAAATTCTTCAGAACTATTGGAATAAAAGTGTAAATCGTCAAGAAAAGATCTCAGCATTGGTTAGATCAAAAGATTCTTTGGGGAAAAGAATGTGTGGTGAAAGGAGGGAGGGAAAATGTAGGAACACTTCAGTCTCTTGTTTTCCTTCTCGTAGGCTCGATTTCATGAGCTGTGTGGAAATATTTTTCTTTGTAGTACTTGGACTCCAAATATTGATACTGGAGTCCAGAGAGGCCAGGCTGCCCCTCTCCCCAAATGTAGGTGGCAAGATGGTTTGATGAGCTAGTTCATAGTAAGTGATTTTAAGAAGTTCTAGATCAGGTGGTGCCTGTGGCTCAAAGGAGTAGGGCGCCGACCCTACTCTGGAGGTGGTAGGTTCAAACCCAGCCCCTGCCAAAACTGCCAAAAAAAAAAAAAAGTTCTGGATCACTTGTTACTAAGTCAATTAAAAATACATTTAGCATTTTCTTTCTATAGTTGTTAATTTCATTTTTCTTTCTTTCTTTTTTTTTCTTTCTTTTTTTTTTTTTTTTGCAGTTTCTGGCCAGGGCTGGGTTTTTTTTAAAGTTTAAAAAAAATTTTTTTTTTATTAAATGATAGCTGTATACATTAATGCAAACACGGGGTACAGTGTAGTGTTTTCATATACATTTTAAAATACTTTCATCAAGCTGGTTCATATAAATTTCATGTCATTTGCATAGTCATTGTGTCAAAACATTTATATTCTAGTTCTAGAAAAGTTCACTTGTACCCTTGTTAGACAGAAATATAGGTGATCTTTCCAGTCACCCTCCCACCACTCAGCCGCCCTTCTCCCCTCCCCTTCCCCACCCCCTCCCCATATTTTTGGGCTAGAATTAAGTTGTTTCTTTCATTTGAGAAGTATATATTAGTTTCATAGAAGGGCTGTGTACATTGGATACTTTTTATTCCATTCCTGTGATACTTTGCTAAGAAGAACATTTTCCAGCTCCATCCATGTGAACATGAAGGACGTAAAGTCTCCATCTTGCTTTATGGCTGCATAGTATTCCATGGTGTACATATACCACAGTTTATTGATCCATTCGTGGATTGATGGGCACTTGGGCTTCTTCCATGACCTGGCAATTATGAATTGGGCTGCAGATTTGAGTGCAAGGAGTCTGTTGGCAGGTACAGCGGAGGCCGCACCACTCCCCCTTCTGGACACCTATCCCTTTCCTTCCTCTGCACCCCTGAGGGTGTGGACTGAGCTGACTCCAGGGTGAATTCCTCCCAGGACTCAAGCTGAAGAGAGCTCCTTGTGCAAGGTCACCCTCTCCCTCACCTCCTTGTCTGAATGTAGGCATCTCTGAAGGTCATTCCAACTCGGAAGATCCCTGTGAGGTCATCAATGCTTTTGGAGAAACTTTATAGCTATTTAACTCTTCTCTCCACCTAAGCCTGCTTGATCTGTCTTCACACATTGAGAGATTCTGCCTCAATAAGCCTCACTGATATAAAATCTCAGAGCCCTGGAGTCTGTTTCCTGGGGAACCAAACTCTGACAGGAAGCAATTCCATGGTGTGGGGATGGGAACCAAGAAAGTGAGGAAGGTCAATGGGTTGTGTTAAGCACCTGATTACTGCTGGGGGGAAATGGCTCAGTGACAGCAGAGAGCCTTGGGAGAGACAGCACAGGACGCTCCCCAGAGGGACAAGAAGACTTGGTATTTTCCATTACCACCTTCCACTCATCATTAATTAGTGATTGTTTCCAGTTTTGTCCACTGTCCTGTCTCCAGTGTCACCAGCCTCCCTAGAAACAGAGCAGCACTTTTCTCATGGTCCCAGGAGTGTCGGGTATGCAGTAAGAAACCACTGTCAGGAATGGAAAGGTTTAGTTTTGATGGGATGTGGTCAGGACGTCAATGACAGTCACTATACCTCTATTCTAAAGGAGCAGAATGAAGAAAGGAGAGGCAGCATAAGCTGACCCTGAGTAATTGTGAGAAAGTTTCATGTGAATCCCAGAAACAGAATGATTAGTAAATTGATAGAGGGATCGTTAGATGTATTGGTCCTTGATGAAGTAGGTACAATAAGAAGTGAAGGTAGAATCTAAATGCAAGGTATATAGATGTTCATTATAGTATTATTTGACTTTGCTCTATATTTGAAACCATCATAAGAGAATCTTGAAAAAATGTTAAAGCCCCAACAATCAAGCTTTTAGGAATTGATACTGGAGAAAGTTTCATGACACTGTGGATTTCTAATGTAGGGCACAAGAGACTGAGCCATAAAATAATGGATTGATAAAGTCAGCTACATTATATTCATGAACTTCACTTCATTAAAAGACAGGATGAATGTGGGTGAAGGATGAGCTAGGGAGTGCCGGATGGTATAACTGGCCAAGAACTCATTGCCAAACCATACAAAGAACTTGTATGGCCCATCAACTTGAAAAAAGTTATTGACACAACAGAAATACTGGGCAAAATACTGGGTAGAAATTTTACAAAAAAGGTAATCTAAAGAACTGTGGGTAGCATATTATTAATAAGTATAAATTTAAACCCCAGCAAAACACCAGAAATATCTCAACAGCCCATGTAAATGTACAAAGTCCAAAATACACCACGCTGTGAAAGATGAGGACCAATGAACTATCCACTGTTTTTCGTATTTGGTAAAATTACTTCAAAGAATTATTTGGCCTTATTTAATAAAGTGAAATATAGGAAAATATAAGATAATGGCTACAGCCCTATCTACAGTACAGAAAATCTGGCATGTATGTACCAGAATACATATATAGTGCTTTTACTTTTAGCCTTGTGTATCATAGCTCCTTCCCTGAAAAAACAAAAACAGAACAAAAAAAATCAACCCACTAACCTGGATCTTGCCAACAAAAAAACAGAATATTGAACAAAAGAATCAAGAAGGAAAGAGAAGAATTGTGTGTCATTTACACAAAATTCAAAAAGAGGCAAAATTAATCTATATTAATTAAGAATACGTACCTAATTGCTCTTAGTCATCTCTCATTTTTTTTTTCCATATGGCTTTATTGATTAGGTGTGCAGTGCTGGCCCTGTGTCCAGGCACGGCTTACTTGCGGTGCTGGTGCAGCTGGGTGCTAGCAGCGTCCTATTTCTTGACCTGAGAAGTACTGACCTAGCTTTTCATTTCATTTGTTAAACAAAGATGTTTGATTTATTTTTCTATATTCATGCTATATTTCACAGTATAAGAATCAAAAATTTTGTTTTTTATGTTATAATATTGCTGACAAAAATACAGTTCTATATTTTGTCATAAACACCACAACATGGTACCTTTCTGGCATAGAGTTTATCTCTTTTTTTTTTTTTTTTGAGACAGAGCCTCAAGCTGTCCCCCTGGGTAGAGTGCCGTGGCATTACAGCTCACAGCAACCTCCAACTCCTGGGCTCAAGAGAGTCTCCTGCCTCTGCCTCCCAAGTAGCTGGGACCACAGGCG
>CAUYTI010004005.1:0-23345 GCA_963575145.1 Galago senegalensis | reverse complement strand
AAATATAAAGTGGCCATCCTTGTCCATGCTTACTTTTGTTGGTTTAAAGCCTATTGTATCTACAAATAAAATTGCAACACCTGCTTTTTTCTGCTTTCCATTTGCCTGGAATATAGATGACCATCCCTTCACCCTGAGTCTGTGTTTGTCTTTTAAGGTAAGATGAGATTCTTGTATGCAGCAAATATCTGGCCTGAGTTTTTGTGTTCAGTCAGCCAGCCTATGCCTCTTTAGAGGGCAATTTAAGCCATTCACATTGATTGAGAATATTGATAAGCCTGGTATAATTTTGGGTATCAAGTTTTTTGAAATTCCAGTGGCTATCTTTTATCCTTTTACCACTGTGGAAGTTGGAATTTGTTCAAGATTTTCTGTGTGAGTTTACCTATGTGGTGGAGGATTGCGCTGGTCATTATGGAAGATAGGTCTGAGAATATCCTGGATGGCTGGTTTAGTTATGGCAAATTTCTTCAACATGTGAATATCATTAAAGTATTTAATTTCTCCATCATAAATGAAACTCAGTTTAGCTGGATACAGGATCCTGGGTTAACAGTTATTTTGTTTTAAGAGATTAAAAGTCAATGACCACCCTCTTCTAGCCTGAAAGGTTTCAGCAGAGAGATCTACAGTCATTCTAATATTCTTCCCCTTGTAGGTTATGGTTTTCTTACGTGTAGCTGCTTTCAGAATTTTCTCTTTCATATTAACTTTAGTGAAGTTAATTATGATGTGCCTGTGGGATGTCTTATTCAGGTTGAGTTGTGCTGGGGTTCTGAAACTGTCTGTTATCTGAATTTCAGAATGTCTTGGCATGTCTGGAAAGTTCTATTTCATAATTTCATGAAGAAGAGCCTCTGTGTTTTGTGAAGCAACTTCATCACCTTCAGGGATTCCTATATGTGAATATTAGTTCTCTTCAAATTATCCCAGAGCTCTCTGAGAGAGTGATCCGTTTTTGCTCTCCATTTCTCTTCATCTTTGAGTGCTTGGGCATGTTCAAAAGCTTTCTCTTCAATGTCAGAGATCCTTTCTTCTGCCTGCTCCATTCTGTTAGTGAAGGATTCTGCCGTACTTTTCAGATCTTTGAGAGCTGCAACCTTTTGCCTCTGTGTGTCAAAATCTTTGGTCATTTTATCTTTGAAATCATTGAATTCTTGAGACAGCTTTTGAATAATTTGAAATTCTAATTCCCTCCTGTCCTCCATTCTTCTAGTCTTATTTTCTATCCATATTCTGAATTTGATTTCTGACATCTCAGCCATCTTTTTATGGATGGGATCTTTGATTGCATCTGTCCCATCCTTCCTTGGGGGACTTGATCTACTCTGGTTATTCAGATTGCCAGAGTTTTTCCACTGATTCCACCCCATGCTGAATTTGCATCGTTTGAAGACTGTCCCAAAACGGTTCCTCCAGTGGCTGCCAAAGGAGTATATGCCGGCTTCCTCTGGTTGCCCTGAAAGGTTGGGCATGTGTGTCTGGAAAAGCCTCAGGGGTATGAGCCTTATTGTTCTATCTGCTGCTGCTGCTGCTCTTCACCTCAGGGTACCACTGCTCCAGTGTGGTTCCCTCTCAACTGACTGTCCTCTGGCAGTTCTTGGGGCACTGGGCCTGGAGTGCCAGGAATGCAGGGCTTGGTCAGTCCTTGGGGTGCCCTGTGGGGGTGCCCATAGTGTGGCATGCCAGTAGAAGCTTGGGGAATGCCTGACTCAAGCAGTTCTATAGCTGCAGGGCCAGGACAGGGTGCTTGGTCCCACAGGGGTGGGGAGATGCTGCTTTGGGGCTTCCTTTCACTTTCTCTGCAGGCAAGGGGGGAAGGGTGGACTGGAAATTCAAAATGGCAGTGAAAACGTTAGTTTGATTTTTCTGCCTGGTGAGAGGGTGTTCAGAGTCTCAGCAGGGTCCCTCTAGGGTAGTAAACCCCACTTCCTGTAGCTCTCATATCTCATACGTGAGATAATAGGTCCTCAGTTCACTGCTGGCCTGTAGGAAACTTACAGGAGCAGATGAAGAGAAAACAAAGAGAAAAACACAAGTTTCTTGGGGGGAGGGGATGAACAGTTTTCCTTTGGGATATATTATGTACCTGTAGATTGCTTTCTAGAAGTCACAACTTGCCTCTGCAGAGGTGTCCTGCAGGTCTCACTCTTCTCTCTTGGCTGGGCTCATAGTCTTCAACTTTGTTGGGTATTTTCTGGACTTTATCCTTCCCTCTGAATGGAAGCTTCTATCGGAGGCTGATACCTGTCAGCCATCTTGCTCCCCCACCCCCCGTACTGCATCTCTTTTAAATTGAAAGTCCTAATTTTGTTAATACTGGTATGTAGAATGCTATAAGTCTAGATATGTTGATCTTCTATTTAACAAAACGGATAGCTTTTCCGTAAGTCATTGGAGGGTTTTTTGTTTATTTTGAAAATCAGTGATGTGTAAAGAACAATTAGATATTTAACTTTCCAGTCCTTATTCTATGATTTTATTTTTGTGTTGAATTACATTTTTTAGAACCTTAAGCAGAGTATTAACAGTTGGGGGTGATTGATAGCAAGCATTTTTGTCTTATTTTAATGGGAAGATTTCAATTCCTTTATAATTAGTTGTATTTGCTGTAAGTAGTACATGGCCATTATTAGGTTTAGAGACGACTTAGTTTGCTAAAAGGTCTTATTTCAATCACAAATGAGCAATGAGCTTTATCAAAGCACTCTTTGCATCTATTGAGATCATCTTTTTTTCCCCTCATTTTATCTTTTAAGAAAATAGACTGACTATAAAGGCCAGGACAGAGTAACTGAATATTAGACTACTAGTACTAGAAGAATCCTGAAATATCATCCAGTGGTCTTCCTGGGACAGTGTTAGCATTGGAGGCTGGGAAGACACTTTATTGTTCAGTATTATCCCATGTGATATAGGAGGGTTAGCAAACTTAGCCTCCAGGTCTGGAAACTACATGCACCCTACAAGTCATCTGGAAACCAAGAATACCCCTCACATTTTCAAAGCACCCCTGGAGGTGCTACCACAGCATTTCAATACCACAGGGTTCCAGAGGTAGTCCAGGAACCTGCAGAAGTTGTCCTGAACCTGAGAGTTACTAGATCCTTCCTTCAGACTCCCACTTTAGAGCTTTTTTGACTCTAGCCTGTCATGAAATCTCCACTCCCACCTCTCCCACCTTTGCTAAAGAACCACTAAGTCATTCTGATTCCATCTAAATTTTGTTGTTGTTGTTCCTACCCTAAGCAACCCTACTGGGGATGACTATTTCTCTCACTGTAAATAACTCTGAAGATCGATCCTTTACCCCAGCACTGTGTGCTATTCTCTGGTGAATCGTGCCTGACATGAGACCAACCAGCCCATGAAAAGTCTTCCTGGATCCAGTGCATCTCAGTAGCAAGAGAGGAATGTGCAGACTTAGCTGGTTGGAAAGGTGGATTCAGTCACCTTTCAGCAGTGTGGACTGGCTAGAGATAAAGCCTGAACCCAATATGGCTTTACCTCTTCTTTTGATTCTTAAAGGAACCAAACAACTTTGAATCATGCAAGCAAACAACTGGAAGACATCTTAGAAATTATTATTCTAGTACTTCCTTGACATAAAATCTGGTGTGACAATTTCCTAAATTTCAACTGTTTAATTTTTTATTGTTATTAAATAAATAAGAACTGGCAATGAAGAAGAGAGAAAAATATGGAATTCCTAACTCCCTTAATAATTTACCTTGATGGACATCATGACACAAAGGATACTCTTGTTCTGCCACTTACTAGATGTATGTGCTGGTATAAGTTGCCAACCCTCCCTGAGCCTCATTTTGCCCAGTCATAGGATGAGGGTGAGGACGAATACCATGCATGATTGGATGAGGACAAATGCAATGTGCATTTAGCAGGTGCTCAATAAATGGTAGTTAATATTGTTATTTCTAGGAACTCAGGATCACATAGATAGCTCCTCTGCCTGCCATTTTGAAGAATGATTTTCAAGTCACAGGCTGAGTGTAACCCATCCTAACAAAACTACATTCCATTTAAAAAAAAAAAAAGAAAAAGAAGAAAATGGAACTTCAGTCACCAAAGTCCTGCCTGATCAATAAGGCAGAGTTTAGAAAGAAGGTACCATCACTTTCCTTGTTAAAGACCTCACGAGGAGGCTTAGCACCCACAGCTTGGTGGTTAGGGCGCCAGCCACATACACCGGGGCTGGTGGGTTCAAACCTGGCCTGGGCCTGCTAAGCAACAATGACAACCACAACAACAACAACAAAAAAAAAAAGCCAGGCATTGTGGCATGCACCTGTAGTCCCAGCTACTTGGGAGGCTGAGGCAAGAGAATCACTTAAGCCCAAGAGTTTGAGGTTGCTGTGAGCTGTGATGCCATGGCCCTTGGGTGATATAGTGAGACCCTGTCTCAAAAAAAACCTCACAGGGGAGACTCCAGGAAATACCATCAACTCCTTCTTTCTCTTGTTCATTCATTTCAAGAAGAGGATGGCCACAAAAACATGCAAATGGCAAAAGAACTCCCAAATGCCAAAACCATGCTCTATCCCAAAGGACATGGGTAAGGAAGTCATCAAATAAGACATACAGATGGCCTGTTAACAAATTTTAAGTGCTTATTTTGCCTGATCAGCAATTTAAAATGTATAAATAAAATAGCACCATTTTTCCACCTAATAATGCAGCAATGGTTTTTAAAATGAGAATTCGCAATATTTGTAAGCGTGCAGGAGATAGTCACTCTCAAAATTGGAGGTAGGATCCAAATTGATGCAACCTTGCAGAAGGGGTGGGAAAGTAGGTGTGGGGGAGGGGAGGGAGCAGGGCAGCAGCAGCATCCTCCTACCTTGTCTGTCCGCTGCCTCCAACAAATCCTCTCAACCCAGAAAAAATGTATACTTGCTTCAAGCTCACTGCTTCATTTCTAGAGACTCACCTTTGACAGTAACAATGGTGGGTGCAAAAATATATGGCTATAAAGATGTTCTTCACAGCTCTGTTTGTAATGTTTATAAACTGGAAACCCCCTATATGGCAGCAGTGGGTACTTGGTGGAGGTGGGCCTACTGCGTAGTGGCACAGAGACTCTGGAGCCAGTAACAGTCGAGTGGGGTTCAAATTCCAGCTCCTCTGCTCACTCCTTATGTGGCCTTGAGCAAAATATTACCTTCAAACATGTTTCATTACCTATAAGGAGTGGATAATGATAGTATTTACCTCTCAGAAATATGGTGAGGAATAAATTAGATGATGCGTGCAAAGCATAGCCCATAGGAAGTATTTTATAAGTATTTGGTATTATTAAATAAATTACACTATAATCATATGATGAAATTCATGGCAAACATAAAAAATATGTTGTAGAAAACTATCTAATGACACTGGGGAATGTTTATGGATATTGTTGAGTGCAAGAAACAGGTTATATTACTATAAGATATCCATTTTTGCTAAAAATATATATTTTCAGAGGGCAAAAGAGTGAAACAATTTACATCAAAATGCTAACCATAGCTATTTCTGACTGATGGGATTGTAAGAGATTTTTGTGTTCTTGTTTGGGCTTTTCTATATTTGCCAATTGTTCCTTAAAAGAAACAAGGCAGAAGGAAGGTGTCATCAATAATGTGGCTTTCTTTGCTATCAAGGTTAATTATAATTTCTATCATAAAAATAGAGCAACAATTGTTTCTATCTATAAAAACATTATATAAAATGGAGGTGGGTAATAGTGTCCTACAAAATTCCCAGCTCTGTGTCCCTGTCCTGTCCCATCCATGGGAGGAAATAGCCTAAGGAAAGCCCCCTCCCCCCAACCAACAGAGTCCCCTAGAGGCCCCATGAAGGGGCCTCACCTGGGTCTGTGGGACCACTGACCACCCTCTCCACCTGTCCATTTATGTTTTTCTTGATCATTCACTCTCTTAGAGTAGAGCAAAAAGCTCAGAATTCCCCAAATTGCCACTTTCCCCAGTTCACCATAAGGGAAGGTCCTAAACAGGACTGGCCATTTGCTAACCAGGTTCCTTCCTGGTCAGACCAGACCAGGGCTAGAGAAAAGAAAAGGAAAAAAAAAGGCTAGAGATGAAGTCAAGTGGCCTTCTCTTCTGGCCCCCAATCTACACTCCCATCCCTCAAGGAAATAATGATTTCCAACAGTACCAAGAGGAGGGAGCCACCCAGCCACAGATGGCACTGCACATGTAGTTTTCAGCATTTTGTTGTTTTAGCCCAGAAGCCATGGGTAGGCAAAGAGTTCTGCTTATTTCCGTGGGCGCCATCATTGTTACTTAGCATTTATATTGCGCAGCTACAACCACCGAGTGCCTTCCAATTACATTTAAAAGTTATTTGTGGAGCCAGTTACCTTCGATTACTCTCCAGCTCTCTCCTGGGTATTTGCACACTTTGGGATGGCTTTTTAGATGGTTAACCCTTGAATTGATGATGTACCTAAGCAACTGTGATTTGAGGTGATGCTAATAGGGTAAGAGAAAGCATTTCTCCCCAGTATATAAAACAATAACAGTGATATTTGCTGACTTACTAAAACCACAAGACCTCTGGTGATGAATGAACGGGATTGTTTGAGAAAGACCTGAAAGGCTGTGGGAAGAGGTATTTTAATGCATGGAGCAGTTTGGGGCCAGTTCTGTCTTGACTGCAAAGCTGTGTTCTTGGAGATGAACCATGCCACCTAGGGAATAAAGTGGCTTATACATGAGGACTCCAGCTGCAATGGCTGCATTGTGGCCCTAGCCTTGACTTCTTCATTTTCGAATACTTTGAAAAACCAACACATCCCTTCTTGTTCCATCCCAACTGAAGACCATTGACTCCCACCTGAGGGAACCTTGTCATTTCTTAATTTCAGAGAAAAGGGTCACGAGGAATATAGTTTGTTTGGGGATAAAAGTGGGAAGAGGGAAGTGGAATAAAAGTGGGAAGGATGTTTAGAGCAGAACTACATGGCTGCTGGAGGCAGCCATTTCCCTGGTGTGAGAAGCCTATCCCCTTCCCTCCTGGCCCCACGTGCCTTCCAGCATCAGCTGGAATGCAAAACAGATAGTATCACATCCTGCCCTTGACTTAGAAAAGACTCCTTGCTCTTGGTGGGGACTTAAGGCATTCTGGGATGCCCAGTGATGATGACAGGACTCTAAATGGCCCTACCCAGGGCAACTCAGGAGCCAGTTTTAAGTTGTGCTTGACTAATTGAGTTAGGACCTGTCAGTCATCACTCATGCTAGAAATACACTGAGAGCTGGAAAAAGCTTCCTGGGAAAGTAATGGGCTCTGCAGTGATGATCTGGGGTTTTGAGACAGCAGAGATGAAGAGAGAAGCCAGCAGAGTGGCAGGTGCCCGTGTGGCCTCCAGGGGGGCAGACTCACTCACCCACTGCTACAAGGCTTTTTCTCTTTGCACCAGATTTTTCAGAAACCAGGCTGAAGCTATTTTAAACACTACCACTATCATGAAGGTAAGAGGATGTGTTTGAGTGGACCCGGTGGGGACAGAGTGCCGGCTGGGTAGAGGGGTGGGGACCTGATCTTGGGCAAGTTTGATTCAGGATGTTGGCAGAAACGACTCTAGAGCAATCTCCCTCTCTCAGAGTCCCCATAACAGATTCCTTGTTACCAAGAGAGGATTTTTCCATCCTCCTCCCTTCCTCTTGTCAACGGCTGGCACCATCTGAGCTGGAAGGCAGGCTGACAAGGTTAAGGGGAGAGAGGATCTGATATGCTATCACGCTTCCCAGGTCCATGACAGGCAGGCTGTGTGGAGTGGGCTGTGGCTTCCCCGGCTTCCCTCTCCAAATAACCCCCCAGAGTGCCTCACACAATCCTGCCAATCAGAGACACAGATAAGAAGCTGGCGCTGAGCCCTCCTCTCAGAGCCTAAGTCTGGAAGGCAATTATTTATGGGAGCTCTTGGGTGTCTATCAACCTCCAACCTGAGGCTTGCAGCAGAACCACATGAAAGCTGCTCTCTGCAGGGGTGAGGTGGGGAGGGCAGTCCTGGCATGTACCCTCTGCATCATGCTGATCACCATTTTTCCCGTCATCAACCATGAACCACTGCCAAAAGGGCCAGACACCAACACTGAAAGCACACGCCCTCAGTGACAGCCACTCTCCCTGTGCCGGCTGACTGCCCGGACACACTCTCTCCCCTATGCTTCTAGTCCTGAGGTTCTTGCTTCTTACAGAGTGTGGAGAGAGTAGAGCCCAGTCCTTACCTCCCATTCCAGCTCTCGCTCCAGTAAATTCCCCAGTGACTAAGAACGAGGGCACTGTAGTCACATATCCTGAACTTGCGTTCTGCCTCCTGTGCCCCTGCCAGTGTGACTTTTGGTGCACCACTTGATCTATGGAGCCCTCAGTGTCCACAGTACAAAATGGAGGGTAACAGTACCTAATAGTCACTGAGTGTTATGCTATACACTTGATATCATTTCTCTGCTTTATCTTGCAAATCTCAAAGAAATAGCCCTATGAGATAGATAACATTTACTCCCATTTTTAGATGAGGAAACTGAGGCTTATAGAGAGGCTAAGAGCTTGTCAACTTATGGAAGGAGTAAAAGTTAGGATTCTACCTATGTACTCCTCTTCCCCAGGTTGCTTAGTTGAGTCATTTTAGGATACCATCGTAACACCTCACTCACAGGATGGCTGTGAAGATAAGATACTGTCCTTATCTTGGTGTCTTGCTAAATATTAGTTGCTATTGAATTTGACATTATTTTCCTAGAGCTGTCTTGAGGCCTCTGAATGCCTCTTGGCTTCAAGGCTACAACCCAGGGCAGCAAAAGCTTGGCAAGCTCCAGAAGGAAGCAAGCCAGGGTTTCTTTGGCAGGTGGCCCAGGCCGCACATCCTTCAATCATCCAGGGTCTCCTATTAATATGCCAATGGCAAATCAAAGGCTCAGAAGCAAATCTCAATAGTTGACTCAATTTCAGGCTCTAAAGCGTTTTCAGTTTTGCACTTTTAACATCAGCTAAAAAGTTCTCCCAGGTTCCCTACTTCTGGATTCCTTCATCTCATCTGTTAAAATGCTGAGCCCCTCTCTGCAGGGTACTGTAGGTGTCAACTATGGAAAGAGGGGAGAAACGCCAAAGGGTATGGAATAAATCTGGGGAGGCTGCCCAACTCTCAGTAAGTATTTATTCCTACTTGGTGAGTCAGCGCTTGAGCCAGAGCTGCCCGCCGGTCTTCCCACAGAGGATTTTCAGTGCTCGATGGCGGGAGAGCCGAATGCCAATTTCTTCCCAGCTTTGCCCTTGAAAACCCTTGAAAACCTCTGACCATGCTAATAGGCACCTTCTGTTCTGGATCAGCTTTGTGTTGAGCACAGTGTCCTGGTGTCTAATCCAGGCAATGCACAGCAGAGTGGGGATTATTATTATTCTCATTTTACAGATTAGGAAACTGAGACTAGAGGGGTTACATAGCCATATCTATATCTACACCAAACAAATGGAAGGTCCAGGATTTTGAGCCAGATCTCTTTCCCTCCAAAAGGCTCTATGTTTTCTCCCTCTGGGGTGGGACCCTAGACCTCTATAGGGAGTTAGATGCCATTCCTCCATCCCTCTTTCCTGGTCATTAGGAGGACTAGATGCTACTACCACCATCCCGAGTGGTCCCTCATGAATCCTTGCCTCCACACTCCATCCCCAGGGGTGAATATAGGTTCCCTTTACTTTCCCTCTGTTGGTCTCATTTATTTTATTTCTAAGGCAGTGACACAGAGAGGAAACGATAATCTCATTTAGTGGGCTGATATAGAGTGATTGGAGCCCGCATCTATCAGGTTCTTAGCAGTTGGCCAATTTATCAGAGAGACTCATGTCAAAACCTATTGGAGATACCTTCAGTATCACTTTGTTGCAGGCATGTAAGTTTTGAGAGACAAAGAATGAAGAAATGTCATAGCCCTTGTCCCCTGAGTGTCAGTGAAAGATATATGGCCATGAGACATAGTCTGAGTATGGACAACAGTTTTCCATGTCAGTGATGGCACAGTGGCCCATCCACTTGGGAATCTTGCTAAAACATTAACTCTGAGGCCCCAGGCCACTTCTAAATGACAATATATCCACACAGGAGTCCAGGAACAGTCCCAGGTTCCCAGGTAATTTTGAGAGTCACTGACATTGTAGTGTCTCTGTTGTGGAGCACAGATCTGAAGTCAAAACCATCTGGACTCAAATCCCAACTTTGGGCAAGTTACTCAACCCCCTTGTGTTCTTATATTGGAGAATAATAACAATAATAGCACCTGCCTCCAAGCACCCTGGAGAGAGAGAAGGAGTACTTATCTGTGACAGCAAAAGTGCTCTGCTTAGTTTCTCTGCCTCACAGATCTCCCCTCCAAAATCTGAACCTAGAGCCGAGGTGTGGTAAGTATTCAAGAAATAACCTGGGTTTGCTACAGTAAACAGGAGGAGATGGGGAAAACACACTAGTGATGTCACTGCAGATGAAGGAGAGTGAGCAGAGGGCCAGACCCTAATTCTAAGTAATCAGCCAGCGAATGTGTCTTGAGCATCCACTGTGCGCCCAGCCTCACAGAGCAACCAAACTCCTTCACCACAGCAACCTAACTTAGAGCTGAGGAGAAGAGGCCAAAACATACAAGGTCAAATAAAGCAAGAATTAACTAAAGAACAAGATAGTCATCCAAAGATGCCCATGTTTATTTATTTGGCATCTATCTATCCATTAATGGCCCATTGTATGCCATGGACTGTACTAGAAACTGAAGACACAGGTTGAATAAATGGCCTCCCCTTCAAGGTATTTAAGGTCTAGAGAAGGAGACAGATGAGCAAATCAATGTCCATGATTAATTTACATTCTTCTGACTATGAGTATTGACAAAGGATACATTTCACAGTATTTGAAATACTTCATTCAGGGCCCAAGAGATCGGCTCTAATACTTTAAGCTGGAAGGTGTTCAAGGTCTGGTTCCTGGTCTCAGGGAATTTAGAGTTTCTGATTCAAAGTCTAGACATGAATAAACTAAGTTGATCACTATCAAAGTGGTAATGGCAGACAGTTTTGAGATTCTTGTCTAAGGGTAGCTGTGAAGTCTGAAAACACAAGTGAATCTGTTCTAAATTGTTAACCACAATCCAAGGGAAGGCAAATACAGAGCAGACCCGAACTGGCTTTAGTAACCCCAATAGTATGAGGAGGTGGACGCAGGAGCAAATTAGATCCCATGTTCAGCAACACTCTGCTGCCTTGCTCCCTGCTGGGAGGGACGGCCCATGTAGTCATCACTATGTGGGCAGCACCCAGCAGGGTGCCTGCACAGTCTTTGGTATCTAATAAATATTTATTAAATTAATGAATCAATAAAAGAGTCAACAGTGCAATTGTGCAGATCAGAGAATACAAAGTGTCCAGCGGACAGCCAACCACCAGACCAGTGGACTGGTAACAGCTACTTTTAGGGAGTCCAGACTTCTCTGAACTCCAGACCCATGTGTCCAACTGTCTGTTTATCAACTCTTCTGGGCTGTCTCAAAGTCATCTCAAACTCAGACAAGATAAATTTGTGATCTTTCTGTGCACATGCTTTACTGTGGTGGGGTATCTCTGTGAACCCCACCACTCTGTCCAGGGACATAGGCCAGAAACCACGCACGCATCATTGCATAACCCTGTCCTCACTCCTTCTCTCCAACCCATCCCTCAGTGCTATTCATTTACTTCCTAAAATGCCCTCAAATGCTTCACCTGCCATCCCTTCAATCCCAGATGGCATCTTTCTCCTGGGCTAAAACTGCCGCCTCTCCCTCTGGGTCTTTCAGCGTCCTCTCCCTAGCATCTCTACCTTGGTCCTGTCTCTACCTGAAGTATAATCTCTTCCCATCTTCACATGGTTAACATTTTCTCATCCACTGGACTACAGGAGAAGGCGCCCTCATCTTCTTGACTAGAGCAAAACTGGAGTTTCTCCGCTGGGCAAGGAAAAGGGGCTATGTGGAATCAGCCAATGCTGGGTATAACCGGGAGGTTAGAACATTTCAATCACTCATTCAACACATTAACTGGGCGGGTTCATTAAGCACCTGCTCTGTGCTAGGCACCAGGTTTGAATCAGAGCCATGGTCACTGCCTTAGAGCTGCTCACGGTGTACCATGCAAGGCACCCAGAAGAATCTGCAGGGTTGTGAGGGAAGCAGGGAAAAGTGGAGTGGAGGTCAGAAAAGACTTTCTGCAGGACCAGGCCCCTTTTGCAGCACACACAGCTTATTTTTAGCATTAGTGATTTATCTCCCAGTGAAATTTGGTGCCAGCTGTGGTCACCTGTTTGATTGCTCTCTGAGCTCTGCCTTTAACTAGAAATTAATTTGGATTACTTAAGCTTTCCTTGCCCAGCGGAGAAACTCCGGCTGGGTAAATCCAAAGCTGCTGGCGATTTTTATTTTTCCGTTTAATCTCCTTCTCTCATGCACCAACTCTAATTTTGTGCTTTCTGGCTTCCTCCCCCACTCAGTGCCCATTTTCGATCTGCCACATCTGACCCTTCACAGATGGTGACTCACCTTGAATCTTCACCTTCCCATGTTCCTTGCTTCCAGGGAAACTGAAGCCAGCCTTGCCAAGAGACCCACCCTCACTAAGAGACCCAGTCTCACCACTCAGGGAATCGGTCAGTTACATCTGACAGTGTCAACCAGAAGGGAGAAATCCTAAATCCCACTCTGCTGCCCTCTCAGCCTTATCATGCCTTGGGGCTTAGGAAGGTCAGGGATTTTAAAGGCTGATTCTTTGGCCAGAAGTTCTGACCATTAGCAATTGGGCTCAGAGCATGATGGGAAAGAAAGGGATGAGCACAGAACCAGGCACCTACCAAGTTCTCTTTTTGGTAAGGCGGTGTTTATCCCTACCTGTGGTCCCCTAACACCCTCAGTCTAATCAGAGAGTTCCCAGCTCCCCTGATGACCCAAGGACCTTGCTTATGCCCAGCTGCCAGAGAGTGGACATGAAGTTCATTCTGATCATTGAGGCCTACCCCTCTCCCACTTCTCATCCCATCAGCATCCTTCCTGCTTTCTGGGCAAGAGTCTGTCCACACCCCACACCAGCACCAGAAGCAAAACTGGTGGTCTCTGTTGAGAAATTATGTCAACAACACCTGAAGGAGGGCTGGAGCGGGGACACTGCTGACCACACATAGAACCAAGAACCTGACGGGAACTTTAGGGAGACCAAAGACCAAACATCTGGTGAGTTGCCAGGGCCCTAGAAAGGACAGCTGGGCCTTGGAGGGGAAACCACTGCTTTTTCTAAAGACAGTCTTAAATATCAGCCACTTTTTAAAATCACTGTGAACCAGAGTCTTCTGTATTTTAAATTTCTACTCATTGGCTTTAATTTACTAGAATGTTGACACCCCTTAGTTTGGATACTATCATCCTTAAATACATCCAAGGGAGCATGTTTTTAAGTCACCTTCTTTCCACAGTGGACTGACTTTCACGGAGCTGCACCAGCTCTTCTGCGTACAAATTTTCTTTTAGAAATTCACTTTGGATTTCTCCAAATTTTTATGTTCTTTGATCTAAACTTTTGAAACTTTTAGATAATCTTCTTCCTTTAGAATGAAAGTAATGTGTTTACCATAGGAATTTGGAAAACATATTGAGTATGCGTTGAAGAACGAAAGTCAACATTACCCAAGTATACTCCATTAACATATCTTCATTTCTGCCCCACTCACGGCCTTCTATGTATTTTAAGGGATGCATAGGTGGGGGATCTCTTGGTGCATCTAGTAATTGGTGTCCTGTGGAATACACACTTTAAGTTCCTTATTCTTGTCTCCTAACACTTCATTATGAACATGTCCTCAAGTCATTGGGTATTCGCCTATATTTCCTTATGGTTCATCATAGTCCACAAGTTGGCTGCACCATAATTGTTCTAACTAAGCTTTTTTTGTTTTTGTTTTTACTTACTCGAGGTTGTTTCTCTTTTTATTTTTTATTGGTGTATAATAAATGCACATATTCGTGGGATATAGAATGATATCTTAATATGTATATGCAGTGTAGAATAATCAAATCAGGGTAATTAGCTTATCCAACACCTCAAGCATACATCATTTCTGTGTCTTGTGAACATTCAAAATCCTCTACTCCAGCTATGCAACAATTTATAGTTGACCCTCTTCACCCCACAGTTCCCAGAACACATTCCTCCCATCCTCCCTCCCCCAGCCTCCCCAGCCTCTAATACCCACCATGCTACTCTCTACTTCCATGAGCTCAATTTTTTTTTAGCTCCCACATAGGAGAGAGGACATGCCAACCAAGCTCCTACTGTTACCATTTTTTGTATATTCTTAGTTTCTGACAGTTGGGTCTAAGCAATGGAACTGCCCATCTCAGCTACAACCCAAAGCAGTGATGGGAGAAACTCCAGTAAAGAGCTAGGGTGGGGGAAGAGCCACTTAAATTGAGAAGAGGGCCCCAAAGCAGAACCTACCCAAACATACCCTGAGTCTGGGAGCCAAGAGGCTCATTCAGCTTAGGAGCTGGAGCTGCATTGCAGAGCCAAGAGGGGCCTAGCAGAGGTTGATTCCCAACAAGCATGCATAGGAATTTGGAACACAAACCCTCACATTCCATAGAAGGTTTGATCAGCAGGGGACTGGGAGAGATCTGCAGGTAACTCCAAAATATTTGACAGGTAATTAAAAACTGATTATATTTTAAATTCATTTTCTTGGGTTTCTTTGATGCTGAGGTGGAAAATTATACATTACCAAGATACTTGTTTTTCTTTTTTTTTGCAATTTTTGGCCGGGGGTAGGTTTGAACCTGCCACCTCCAGCATATGGGGCCGGTTTCCTACTCCTTTGAGCCACAGGTGCCACCCAAGATACTTGTTTTTCATTTGTATTTCTTCTTGTGTGAGTCGTCCACCATGTTATTTGCTCCTTTTCCTACTGGAAGGTTCATCTTTCTTCTTATTGATTTGTGTAAAATGTTCCTGTATTAATTACATCAATTCTTTATCTTCAGTTTTGCAAAAATTTCTCTAGATTTTCTGGCTGCTATTTTTTATGTTACTTTTAAGTTACATATGAAACCTAAAAGGCATATCTAGTTAGCTCTACATCTATTCTCCTTCCCGGTTTCTTTTTTGGTTACCTTCTGCCTAGCTACCCTCCTGGCTGGTACTGTGACCCTTTTGGGTCTGCCCATAAAGGTGAGCTGAGCAGGGCTTCTTCCCATATGGTTCAATGTGGATTGAACCAGATTTGTAGCATTTATAGTGCTGTCCTCTATCGCCAAAGCATAAAATTTTAAATTAGCAGCTTTACTCTCCAAGATGAGAGTTTCTCCCATCTCTGCTTTGGGTTGTAGCTGAGATACACAGTTCCATTGCTTAGAAATTCTGTCCTCTTGCATTAAAAGGTAAATTCCAGGTGGGCAGAGGCTTCTGATTTGTTCTCAGTTATGTGTGTCCTCAGTATGTGGGACAAATAAATACTTGTTGAATACATGAGTGAGTGCACAGAAGAGAATCTCTTAGAACTCTCCTGCCTCAGTTATAGGGTTTCCTTTCCTCATCCATCCCTGCCCCCAGGTCCCTTAGACCCATGTAGTCCCAACTGTTGTTGGCTCCTGCCTGGCCCATATCCAGGTAGTTATTGCTCAGTGAAACTTATAAGCTTAAAGCTACCAACAGCATGGAACAGGGTGTCCAACCTTTTGGCTTCCTTGAGCCACGTTGGAAAAAGAAGCATCATCTTGGATACACAAACACTAACGAAAGCTGATGAGAAAAAAAAAGGTTCATACCTAATTTTCATGAGATCTGCCACCAGAGATAAGCAAAAAAAGTCCCCTCATAATGATCCTAATTATGCAGTGGCCCATTCAGAGAATATTTTTAAATTGTCAAGCAGGACCTAAGTTTACAATCACTAATGTAAAAAATGAATATATCTAAGTAATAAAATGTCTTTTTCAATATTTTTTATTATAAAAGTCAAAGTGGGCAACTTAAAACTAGGGGATATTTGACATTGTATTTGAGAAATTAATGCATCGATGTGACATCTGGTTTGATGGACGTAGCTGGAGTTCTCAGTGAGTTCTTGAGGTACTCATCAGAGATTTTGGTTCTAATTTTACTCTTAATGTGCTTCATTCTTGAAAATGGTTGTTTGCAAATGTAGGTGTTGCCAAAGTGCAATGACATGAATAAGTCATGACTGTGAAGTGAGGGATATTTATCTCTGGGAAGATAGGATCTATAAAAGCCCAGTAAAGAGACATGATCAAATTTTTCTTCAAGTTGAATGTCAGATTGCAAGCCTATGCATTCCATTTAGAAATCGGCAGGTAACATAATTATGTCAACTGAAAATAGAGTCTCAAATGCACCAAAGTATTGATAATCTTCCTGGGAATTTTGAAATCATTTTTCAAATTCTTGTACCAAATCAAAAGCAAGGTTGTGTGTGTGTCACAGTTCACAGGGCTGTGTTTAGTCGATGTGTCAAAATGCAAAAAATTTTTTGCCTAACTTTGAGCTTGCCATAATTTCAGCTTCATTTGGAGCACTGTTATGGTTTGAAACATAATATTGATAAATTGGTTTTCACCTTGAAGGAATACATTTATCTCATTTAAGTGAGCTATTAAATCCACTAAAAATACTAAATACATAAGCCAGTTTTCATTGTCAAGTTATGGTACAAATTTGATTTCTGATACTATAAATAACTTGATAACATGTTCAAATCAAAATCTTTTCAACATTTGGCCTTGACTTAGCCATCTTACTTCCAAAAAGTGATGCCATCACAGTAAGCATGAATACGTTTAAGGAATTCCTGAAATTAGTCATGATTCAATCCCTTGATTCTTAGGAAATTCACAGTCTCGATGGTGATTTGAATGAGATTATCCATTTTTAAAGTTTTGTGCATAAATTTTCTTGATGCACTGTGCAATGATACTTCATCAAATGTGGGTTGTGGGTGGCAATTGCACTGTCTTCTCCTAACTTAAAAAGTCCCTTCCTTTTACCTGCCAACACGGCACCATCAGTAATTATATCAGAATGTTGACAATGGACAAAGAAAATTACTTAAACGTGCTTTTTACTGCTTCATATAAATATCTCAATTTAGCTGTATCTTTTAATGGCACTAAAGAAGCCATTTCTTCAGTGACATTATATTTGTCACCTCTAATAAAAATGGCAAGTTGAACCATATTTGTAACATTTGTAGTGCTGTCCTCCATGGCCAAAGCATAAAATTTAAAATTAGCAGTTTTACTCTCCACAAACTTCCTTTAATAGGTTTTTAGTTTCTTCAATTTACCTGGTTATAGCCTGATGGGAAAAAACTAATTTCAGAAATATCCCCCTTTTTTTTCCAGAGCAAATTATATCCTCCATGCCTTTTAGACATTACTTAATAAACTCACCATCAGCAAATGGTTTTGATAACTTTGCCATAAAATATAGAGTACACATAAAGGTTGCATGCAGTTTAAAATAGTTGTTCAGGTGCAATTTAAAATAGTAAACTATTTTTAATTGCACACGAACTTTATTTCCACCCTGTATTCTCCCACATAAATAGCTTTTACAACGGAATCTGTCTCAGTTGCAACTTAAAAAAAAATTGTTCAAAAGACAGACTTAAGTTCTGCAACTTTGTCCTTATGACACAACGATCCTTCATACATGTCGAATTTGGCTGCATGTTTTCGCATCTAATGCCTTTTCAAATTACGATCTTGGAAAACCTGCACACATTAAGCAGAGGGTCTTACTATTTGCCTCCCTCAAAGTAGTCATCTGTCTACTTTTCATTGAACAATCTTCCTTCAATCTTCCTAATTTTTCTTGTAGGGTTGCCTGTTTTCTTTTGAAATGTTGTAGAAGCCATCCTGGGATTCAAAAATAATAATAGACAAGGGACTAGATTTACTTTTTATGAAAATTAATTGACAGGAAAATAGAAAACAAAGTTTTCTTGTCCTTTCTGGTCCTTCCACATCTCGGCTGTCCATGCAGGTGGGAGCCAATTATAAAGTACAGGGGCTCATGTGTGAGGTGCCTCTGAGGTGTGGAAGAACCTTAGTAATCATATAAGAATGCTTCCCTGACTTCTACATAACATTAAATGCCTAACATTGCAATGGTAGGTTGAAATGTTATTGATAATCGCTGCCTCGTCAAGTCACCCCAAGTACATGGAATGTCTGGTGCTATCAGTTCAACTATCTGTTCTTGGAAGATTATACCCCGGAAGCTGCACACTGCCATAAAACTGAAGTGTACAGTTTTGGGACACACGTATTTGTACAAAAAGCGATAGCATTACACACATTTATTTTATGTGACATTGTGACACAACATTGTTGTCTACTAAGTTCACATTCAAGAACTGTGCAACTGAGTTCCACCAAAAAATCACAAAAAACTCATAGTGTTTTAAGGAAGTTTTTGATTTTGTTTTGGACCACAGTCATAGCCATCCTGGGCCTCATGCAGCCCATAGGCAGCAAGTTAGACACCGCCTGGCATAGAATATTGCTCCTACCTTGATAAATAACTGTGGTGCTCAGAGATTGCAAAGACCGTCTGAGGTACTCAGCCTCCTTTCTGCTTGGCTGGAGCAGCCCTGCCAGGGTCTTTACCTGTATTCCCCTCAAGGTTGTCTTAAAAGCACTTGGAGCAAATTTGGAAAGTAGAAACCAGATTCTTTCTTAAAGGTTAGGAGAAAAATTGTCAGAGGTACATAAGCAACTATATTCAATTTACTATCTTACTAAGCATGAAAATAATATCCCAGAGGACATGAGGGTTAATTTTTAGATCTCGAAAAGATTTTTTAAAAGGAATTTTTTAGCTTAAAACAAGACAAAAAATTAGCCTAGACCTCATTATATAGTACCCATCTAAAGTGAATGAACGTAGGTTGCAAGCCTTAGGCCCTAGTGGGTCATGTTTGAACAGTGCTTTTAACAATTCTTAAAGCACTTTCTCATGTAGGAGAGCAATAGTCATGTAAGGTAGGAATCAGCTTCATCTCCATTTTATGAATGAGGATCAGAGAGGTTAAGGAACTTGCCTGAAGAACTTACCCAGGAACTAAGTGAAGGAGTCACTAACTCCAGTTTCAGCACCAACAAGAAGTTGTTTTATATAGAAGTTCATGGACTGAGGTACACCACCCTGCATTAAGTTCCTATACAATAAATGCCTTTATTGGAGGCATATTCAGTGCTGTGCACACACCATGGTTCAGTCGCACACCAAGTATGCTTTCTAGGAACTCAAGTCTTTATTTTATTTGAGACAGAGTCTCACTTTAAGGTTGAGTGCCCTAGTGTTATAGCTCACAGCAACCTCAAACTCTTAGGCTCAAGCAATCCTTTTACCTCAGCCTCCTGAGTAGCTAGGACTACAGGCACCTGCCACAGTGCCAGGCTATTTTTAGAAACAGGGTCTCACTCTTGCTCAGACTGGTCTCAAACTCCTCAGCTCAAGAGATCTATTGGCCTCGGCCTCCCAGAGTGCTAGCATTACAGGTGAGAGCTACCGCACCCAGGCTGAACTCAAGTCTTGTTGGGAAGATGGCATAGACAGTAATAGAAGTGTGCATGCGTTGACATGGGTATAAAAGACCGATCAGTTAACACGAGTTTCTGGGTGTAAGATTATAAAACCCTTTGGAGTTTATAAGAAAGAATGCTCAGACAAATCGGCTACCCTGTCATTTTAACTAAAATGTCTAACCTAGTTTCAGTTTTGAAAATAGAGATATTATAGCTCCACACTCATCTATGCGTATGCAAGGCAGTAAGCAATTTATCCTTGGTAGAATCAGAAGCAACAGTCAGGATGGGTATATTTTTCTTTCACTTATATTTGAAAGAGAAGGATTCATTATCTACAAATAGACAGAATTTGCCCCTTGCTCCAATCTAGTTTTAAAAGATTATAGGAAATAATAGAGGGATACATAAAATATATTGACCATGAGCTTATATGTAGCAAGAAAATGGACAGAAAAGGGTCCCTCCTTGCTGGCTGCTACAAGAGTCACCATCATTGTGTATAAAGCCACCTATTAATATAAAGCAGGGTTCTGATTAATCCCTACTCCCACACCCAAAGATTTAAGGTGGGGATTAATTAGAACCTGACCTTACGGTAGGTTTGTACACAATAAACCTCTCCAGCAAACTGTGACAGAAGCAGTAAAGGCTAAGTGATAAAAATGCTAACTTGAAACCTCTTAAAGTGCTTCCTACCAGGGCCCCCCATATTCCTGTTCCCTATCTCTTTCATCTCCTGCATCTAACTCTTCAGAGATGAAAAAGGCATTTCCACTGATAGGGTTGATCAGTAGACCCAAATGAAGATGAAAATTGGTGACCTTGATTTGACAATGACAATCAAACATTTGTGCCTTTGACTCCAAGATAATACTTACAGGAATTTGCCCAGAGGAGATAATTAATGATTAATATGTGTCTGCAAGTGCTGTTGAGTTGTCATTTAAAAATTGAAAACAAATATTTACAAATATTGGCCTTAAGTAAAGTACACTCTGCCAAAACGTTGAATTGAAAGTGACATACAAGTCATACAAGAAAAGATTAATAGGGCTGATTACAGTCAGCCCCCAAGTCACAAACGTCGGACTGACATATAACTCAAACTTACAGACAGAGGCTAGCATAGGTTATAGGTAAATGCACCTATTCCAACTTACATACAAATTCAACTTTAGAACAAACCTAGAGAACCTATGTTGTTTGTAACCTGGAGACTGCCTGTATATAAAAATACAAGACATATTATAGCAAAAAATAGCCTTTACAACATCAAAAGATAAATGAGTAAATAACTTGCAACACATACGGCAGGCAAGGTAAGTATTTGATTAAAAAAATCTTTAAAATCAATGAGAAAAGCAGAAAACCCAATAAAGGGCAGCCAATAACCATGTGAAAGATACTTAATCTTACACAATTAAAGAAGTCAAAAATATACTAGTAATCAGATTTAATTTTTCACCTATAGTATAGGCAAAGTGGTATTCAAAGATGACCAGAATTTAGAGAAAAATTTGTTCTCATTTAAATTTGGTGGAAATGTAAGTTGATGCATTCTTTTTTTTGATATTGGCAGATGGCATACTTTTGTATTTCTTTCTTCTTTTCATTTTAAATATATATTTAATTATCATGGGTCCATAATAGTTGTCTGTATTTACAGGGCTCGTGTCATGTTTTGATAAACGTATACAATGTGAATTAATGAAATCAGAACAATAAACGTAGCCATCACCTCAGGCATTTATTTATTTCCTTGTGTTAGGAACATTCCAATTCCACTCAGATTTATTTGAAAGTAGAACTTTATATCGCTGATGATAGTCCTTTTGGGGGGCCATTAAATACTATGTAATGAATTGATACATTCTTTTTGAAGGACAATTTGATAATCTACCAACATTTTAAATTCTTAAATATTTCCATCATAGAAATTTATTCTTGTACTTATAACTATACAGATGAACATAGTATATGCATAGGATATTTAAAACAGTGTTTGTGATGACAAAAAAGAACAGAAAAATAGCAAATTATGGCCCATCTACATAACGGCATACCCTGCTGTTAACTCTAGACACGTGACATAGAAAACAATGTCCAACATACATGGGGATACGGACTGATAAATAAAGACAGAAAGCTGAACAATATGAAATATAAATAATTCCATCTGCATGCATATACACATACACACACATATATAGATACAGTTTTTTTACGTAAGCATAGAAAATGTCTCGAAAGACATGAAAGAAATATAAATAGTAGTGATTTCCAAAGGATGGGACTGAAGACTTTTATCCTGTATTTTATGTCATTCTGAATTATTTGATTCTTTTCTTACAGTGATTATATATTGTTTTTATAACTAAAAAAAACAACTTGAGCCATTCATTGAATGATTATTAATCACCTATTCTGTTATAGAAATTGTTTGGACATCAGGGATGCAGTGGTGAGCAGGGAGACATTATCTTTTCTCAAGTAGTGAAGAAGAACTTGAAGTGAGGGACCACTGGAGCATAGGCAGGGAGCCCGTGGCGGCAGGGAGCCCGTGGCCACAGGGAGTGTGGGCTGACTGTAAGATCTGAAAGTGTCTGGGGTATCAGGCAGGAAAGGGATTCACTTTTATAAAAAGGAGTAAAGAAGAACTGGGGGTGGCTGCTTTTCTTTTTGTCAGCCTGTTATTGGGAGGTATGGCGAAAGAGGTGCTATTTGTTTCAGGCTGGCCTGAATCAGAGTGCAGGGGCCTCTGCAGAGTGGAGAGGCTCAAATAAAGTGTGGCAGAGGCAAGTGAGTGGATACTCTGTCCAGGCTTCCCAGTAGGAATAAACAGCTCAGCTAATTATGGTGAGACCAGGGTCTGCATCTGGCCTTCTCATAGCTAAAAGAGGGTGTTGTCCAGGATTCGTATCTAAGGAAGGGGGTGCTCTTGTCAGTAAGCCACTTCCCAGAACACAAAAGGAAAGGGGAAATTCTTGACTATGACTGTTTTCTAGGAGAATGGGGCTCAGGAAGGGCTTAATGCTTTCAAAGGCAATCACAGCCCCCAAAGAGCTTTCATTTGAGGTGGGATTATGAATTAAACTATCAAATAATAAAACAAATAAATACTAAATAAAAGTTCAATAACTGGGCCAGGCATGGTGGCTCACGCCTGCAGTCCCAGCACTGTGGGAGGCCAAGGCGGATGGATCACCTGAGCTTAGCCGAGTTCAAGACTAGTGGAAGACTAGCATGAGGCAGAGTGAGCCAGAGTGAGACCCCATCTCTATGGAAAAAAAAAAAAAAGCCGGACATTGTACCGAGCGCCTGTAATCCCAGCTCCATGGGGGGTAAGAGGGCAAGAGAATCACTAAAGGAGGAAGAAAGAAAAAAAAAAATTAAAAAAAAATTTAAACTATGATCCCATCTCAGGGTGGGCAAGGGATTTGAAGAGAAATTTCTCTAAAGAAGATCGGCATACGGCCTACAGATATATGAAAAAATGCTCACCATCCTTAATCATCAGAGAAATGCAAATCAAAACTACTTTGAGATATCATCTAACTCCAATAAGATTAGCTTATATCACAAAATCCCAAAACCAGAGATGCTGGCGTGGATGTGGAGAAAAGGGAACACTCCTACACTGCTGGTGGGAATGTAAACTAATACGTTCCTTTTGGAAAGACATCTGGAGAACACTTAGAGAACTAAAAATAGACC
>CAUYTI010004002.1:0-16579 GCA_963575145.1 Galago senegalensis | reverse complement strand
ACAAAAATAGCCAGGCACTGTGGCAAGTGCCTGTAATTCCAGCGACTTGGGAGACTGAGGCAAGAGAATCGCTTAAGCCCAGGTGTTGGTGGTTGGTGTGTGCTGTGATACTACAGCACTCTACCCCGGGTGTCAGCTGGTGGGTATGTCTCCAAAAAAAAAAAAAAAAAAAAGACCTATTAATCCAAGCTCTTTTAACGAGTAAAAAACAGACTGAATGAAATACCTCTAATAATTCTTATATCATGGATTATATGCACTCCTAAAATACTAATTACATGGAAACTTTTAAAACACATTCAACCTATTTTTTTCTTTTTTGGAGACAGAGCCTCAAGCTGTTGCGCTGGGTAGAGTACTGTGGCATCATAGCTCACAGCAACCTCCAACTCCTGGGGTCAAGCAATTCTCCTGCCTCCACCTCCCAAGTAGCTGGGACTACAGGCGCCTGCCATTAACACCCAGCTATTTTTTGGTTGCAGCGTCATTGTTGTTTGGTAGGCCTGGGCTGGATTCAAACCCACCAGCTCAGATGTATGTGGCTGGTGCCTTAGCCACTTCAGCCACAATTGCACAGCCCAACCTATCTTTTTAATGAAAATCTTATTTTCCATTTATTAGAAATCCTACTACAATTCTAACATTTTTATTTATCTGAAATAATTTAAAAAAGAAATAGTACTCTATAGTAAATTTAATTAGACATAATCTAGTGTATTAGATCTTTAATGTAATAAAATTTAATTAATTTAATAAATACACATTAAATTTATTGTATCTAAAGGATCTGCTACAAAGATTTAAATCTTTTAACATTTGCCACTATTTTTCATCAGTTTAGCAATTCTGAGACCTCTTTCTAAGGAAAATAAGTTGAACAGATTTGGAAAAGAAAAAACCTTTAGCACATATTTTCCAAATCAAACTGTCTTTCATGCTAGTGCCTGATGATCTGGAATTTTTAGTCTAGAATTCCAGGCAATGAATTAAAAAGAATATTTTTCATTTCCATAGTACTGCAAATGAAAATATGTAAATTAGTTCATGGGCAGAATCATTAATTTAGATAAAAAGTAAAAACACATTAATTGAATACCAGAAATGTGACAGTTTTTGCACAAAATCTAAAATGAGACAGCTGCTACCACTGGAGCTTATAAATCTGAATTAAATGGGCAAAAAAAGCACAGAATTTTAATTCTTTTTGTTTCCCAAGGAAATGACAAGTTTGATAGGGTTCCAACCTTTAAACTAACAATGATAAGTTTGATTCTGACTTCCACTGACTGATATAGACCAAATTATCATGGCCCAGATTATAGTTTGGGTCTGAGTAAGAAGAATAAAATTTAGCCCTAAATTGGAATCACAAAAGAGATCAAGTAAAATGGATTGATTCCCTCCAGTTATCTATATCCTGGAAGATCTGTGTCAGCAACACAGACTTATAACCCATTTCAATAGCCTTGAATAAAATAGCCACAAACCATCTAAATAAAATCCAAATAATTATTTAGTAATAAGTAAATATGCAGACTTTTAAAAAGACTTGTTGCCATAAAACACTTTAAATTATTATCTTAAATATTTTCTACATTACGTAAATTTTTTTTTTTTGTAAAACATTTTTTAATGTTGAAATCTGGTTCTAAGTTGAAGGAAGCAGAGTCACACAGAGATGAACCTACTCAGTGCCCTGGGAACACGGGCAGCCCATGCACACAGATGCTAAGGGAAGGCACAAAATGGAGTGGGGCTGGAGACTGGAGATGGATTTTTCTAAGAAATGGATCATGGCTTTTGGTAACTTTTCAAAGGGGTCTGGCAACTCAAAAGCTAGTTTCACTGATTTCTTACCACAGTCCCATAATGTATTTAAAAAATGAGGACACTGAAGCTCAACAAATATAAAACACTTTCCCAAAGTCACCAATTGGCAAAATAATAACAGCAAATGAGAATGAAGTTATTCAGGTTCCAAAGTCTCTGCTCTTATAGCTGCTATACTAAAAAAAATAATAACAACAAAATAAAATAAAATAAAATGAAGAACTGCTATTCAATCAACTTTGCTAAAAGCAGCCTGATGATGCTTACTGTAATACCGATACTGTGAACACATATATAATTATGTATTAATACCATACCAAGCACTGTTCTCAACACCTCTCTAATCCTTGCAATAGAAGCAGCAAATCACAGACACTATTACAATGACCTCCACACAGCTCCCAGGTAGAGGACACCTGGGCTTCAAACCTAGGCAGTTCTGGGATTTGCTCGGGCTTATGTTTGCTATCTTGTTCTCATGACAATAGCAAAAAGAGAGAAAGGTAGAAAATATGGGAAGAAGTCTTTCCTAAAATAAATCTCTTAATGTTTTAAGCAGAATTTTAGAAAATAAATATGATACAGGCCAGCCACAGTGGCTCACACCTGTATCCTAGCAGTTTTGGAAAGTGGATCACTTGAGGCCAAAGTCTGAGCCAGTGAGGAATACAGTGAGACACCCTCTCTACAAAAACCAGAAAAACCAAGTAGGTATTGTGGTACACACCTGTAGTCCCAGCTACTCAGGAGGCTGAGGCAGGAAGACTGTTTCAGCCCAGGAGCTTGAGGGTTCAGTGAGCTATAGTGACACCACTATAATATACACAGGGCAACAGAGACCGACTCCTCTCAAAAAAAAACAAACCAAAAAAAGGGTAGCACCTGTGGCTCAGTGAGTAAGGTGCTGGCCCCATGTACCAAGGATGGCGGTTTAGAACCGGCTTGTGGCAGGCACCTGCAGTCCCAGCTACTCGGGAGGCTGAGGCAAGAGAATCACCTAAGCCCCAAAGCTGGAGGTTGCTGTGAGCTGTGATGCCACGCACTCTACAGAGGGGGACAAAGTGAGACTCTGTCTCTAAAAAGCAAACAAAAAAACTATATGATAATTCTTCCTTATTTTACCTAAAATGTAATACCACATAAGCCTAAATTATCAAAAGTAAGTACTTTTTCTCTGCTTTCTAAAAGATTTGAGTAAACGCAAAGCATTATACACCACTCCTATCTAGGAAATCTATGGTCTTGCACTTCAATTCACATTTTGATTAAGTACAGAGGAAATCCTGTATTTTAGAAACGTTTATTAAGCATATATAGCACAGGACAGGGAAAGAGAAAACCAAACTTCTCAAATCCCAAAAAAGGTCTACCATGTGGTTTCACACACACTTTTCAGTTCTCTAGCAAATTCCCCCTCTTCATGAATGGGACAGACAAAGGCCCTATAGCGAGATGGAGTTCTCCGTCCAGGCTCCACGAGTCAGCAGTTTACGGTGCCACTGACTATTACCCATTCCTGCCACCATTTTAGTCTACTGGAGACAGTAGCTAGGGAAAACGAACTGCATTTACTAGTTACACACAGCACACACCACAAGAAAAAGATCATCTTTGTCCCCATTCAAAACTTTAATCTAATCATTAAGATTAGCAGCAACAGAGCGACCTGTCTATCTACTGCACACAACTTTGAGCAACTAAGCTTCTGATTCCATCAACTGTTTCTCTACGATGGTTTCATTTTTAACCTGCACCAACTAAACTCACACAATGACCAAGTGCTGGTTATAGGTTTAAATGCTATTTTAAATTTCCCATCGAAGAACATAAAAGTGCCAGAGATTATGAGGTTTATAAATAACTCACCAAGGCCCCCCAAAAGGCAGTCAGATTAGTTCTAAGTGTTTTGAATATGCAAACATGAGTACCTAACATACAGCTTAAGCCTTCTATAAATATGACAGGAAAAAAGTATCAAGCTGGCTCTTAATGTAAAAGAAAAGAAAGAAAATAAATACCAATAATGCTGTCAGTCTACTGTAGCCTAAAGACTAAATAACTGATTATATGTACGAGCTATAAAATCATCTTTTATTCTCAGTTTCATTTCGCAGAGCTGCATGAATTACTTTCTACTTACTTATACATTTCATATTCCTTCTTAAATGAGACCCTTGGTTTCAGCAACTTCTTTTTCAGAGAAATCTAACTCTGTGTGTGTGTGCACTAGGCAAATTCTTAATTCCTTTTCCTCACTATTCTGACCTCTCACTCATTCTCACATTCACTTTACATCCCAAATGACACTGAACACAAATAACAGGACTCATTTTCATAGCAAATCTATTTTCAAGGCCAGGCACAGTGGCTTATGCCTGTAATTCTAGCCTTCTGGGAGGCCAAAACAGGTGGATTGCTGGAGTCCAGGAGTTTGAGACCAGCCCGAGCAAGAGTGAGACTCGTCTCTACTAAATATAGAATAAAACTAGCCAGGTATTGTGGGAGGTACCTGTAGTCCCTGCAACTTAGGAGGCTGAAACAAGATCTCTTAAGCCTAAGAGTTTGAGGTTGCTGTGAGCTATGACACCACAGCACTCTACCCAGGGCAACAAAGTGAGACTATGTCTCAAAAAAAAAAATAAAGAAAGAATTCCATTTTCAACTAATTTTATTCCTTTTCTTTCTTCCTTTTTTTTTTGAGACAGTCTCATTATGTTGCCCTCGGTAGCGTGTGATGGCATCGCAACTCATAGCAACCTCAAACTCTTGGGCGTGTTTCTCTTGCCTCAGCCTCCCAAGTAGCTGGGACCACAGGTGCCCACCACAATGCCCAGCTACTTTTTTTGGTTGCAATTGTCATTGTTGTTTAGCAGGCCTGGGCCAAGCTCAAACCCGCCAGCTTTGGTGTATGTGGCCAGGGCCCTACTCACTGAGCTATAGGCGCCGGACCAACTAACTTTTTTCATTCATTCAACAAATAAAATCGCTTAGCATTTACAATGTCTCAAGCACTGTGCTAGGCAAAAAACACAAGATCCTGCCCATCACAGGGCTTTGAATTTCATGTGATAATAGTCGCATAGGGCTCCCTCTGTACTCACTCTCTCAGCCTAACAGCTATGGTCTATTATTGCCCACAACAAAACAAAAATTTTAAAGGATTGAACATCCTAAGACTTTGTTCTTTCAATTAGCATTTGCAGTTCATATGCAACACATAAAATCATATTCTTTTTATTAAAAACTGCGTATAATGCAAGGTACAGTGGCTCACGCCTATAATCCTAGCACTCTGGGAGGTCCAAGCAGAGGATTGCTTGAGCTCAGGAGTTCCAGACCAGCCTGAGCAAGAGTGAACTCCTGCACTAACTACTAAAATTAGAAAAATTACCAGGCGTTGTGACAAGTAGCTACAGTGACAGGCAGCTGTGCTTGGGAGGCTGAGGCAGGAGGATCGGTTAAACTCAGGAGTTAGAGGTTACTGTGAGCTAAGCTGATGCCATCACCCTCCAGCCTGGGCTAACATAGTAAGACTCTGTTTCAATTAAAAACAAACAAAAAATGTTTAACAACTGCTTACAACGGGTGGTGCCTGTGGCTCAAAGGAATAGGGCACAGGCCCCATATGCTGGAGGTGGCAGGTTCAAACCCTGCCCCAGCCCAAAAAAAAAAAAAAAAAAAAAAAACTGCTTATAAGATGAAAAAATATGACATCTGAGACTTGCTTCAAAGTAGTTGGGACAGTGGTAAGTATAGATGAGTCGGTTCATGGGAGTTCATTACAATATTCTATCTATTTTTACAAAGTTCTAAACTTTTCCATAGTAATTTTTTAACCGTATGTGAAAGACTTTTTGCCAGCACCAAAAACAGAACAAGACCAACATGGTATTCCAATGCACCTTCTATTTAATCCACCACAGGATCCTAAATCCTAATCTTTTACTCAATTGTAAATATCAAATTTCCCTTCCTTCACTGTTACACTCAAAGCAATAGTCCTCTTTCATAAATATGTATTAGGCCTCTGTGATAAAACTACAAATAATCCTACAAAGGTTTATACTAATGCTACATAAACACACAAACCATGAAAAGCATTTTATTTTCCAACATAGTAGGCAAACTGGGTTGTTGCTGTGACACATTATATAATTAACACATGTAAAAATAAATAACAATATTTCTTTTGTTATTTAAGGTCATAGAGGTGATAACAAATACAAAACTAAACCTGAGATAACAAAGTACATGGCACAGGGAACAAAGCTAACAGGTTCTGAAAATACAGCACATTTCCTTGATCCTCAGAATTTCCCAAGATCATGTGAAGCTCTCATTTAAAGTCAACAATGGGTCCAGGCACTGGACAGTTTCAACATGTGCTCATAACCACAAACAATAATGTCTGTAATGGCATGTTATAATAAGCATTTCATCTACATTTTTACTTTTTTTTCACAAAATCTTGTAATTTTGCATATTATGTATTATTACATGAGACTATTTTTAAAAGCTAAGAATTTGCCTGTGCTTCCAACTGCGGGGTAGAGGAGCCAGACTGATACCAGATCATCATCTAAATCCAAATTCTTTTCGCTTTCCATTACCCCAAGCTGTTGCTGCTGAAGGAATTGGTAATTTCATTAGAGATACAAAACCTAAATACATTCTGAAAAAAATCAAGACATGAGATAAGTTATCATAAGGTCAATAGCCAGTCAACAGCCAAATGTGTGGTCTGGCAAATAAGTACAAGAAAAGATAAGAAAATCACTGATGGGCCACAGCTATTAGAAAAGGATTCTGAGAAGAGTAAATATCACGTAAGCCAGGACAGGAGCACAGGGGGCACTTTCTGCCTGTGAAGAACACTTTCACAATCAAGAAACTGCCAAGTTTTTAGCTGAATCAAATTAATTGACCAGAAAGGATTATAAAAGCATACTGGAAAGCTTACACTTAAAATATTTTGTTTCTGGGTGGTGCCTATGGCTCAAAGAGTAGGGCACCAGGCCCCATATTCCAGGGGTGATGGGTTTAAGCCCAGCCCCAGCCAAGAAATTTGGAAAAAAGAAATATATATATATGTATATATATATATTTTTTTTTTGTTTGTTTCCAAAACTCACCATTTTCCAGCAAATTAATAAACTACTCTTTTCTTCTCCTCAAAATAAAGATGTTGTGTTTCCTTGAGACCAGGAGTTGGAGGATGATCATGCCACCACCATAACTCCAGCTTGGACAACACAGTGAGACCCCCTTCATCTTTTGCCAAAAAAAATCATTAGCCTAGGTGCAGTGGCTCACACCTACAATCCTAGCACCCTGGGAGGCCAAGGCTGGAAGATCTCTAGAGCTCAGGAGTTTCAGACTAGCCTGAGCGGAAGTGAGACCCCATCTCCACTAAAAATAGAAAAATTAGACAGGCATTGTGGCAGACGCCTATAGTCACAGCTACTCTAGAGGCTGAGACAGGAGGATCACTTGAGCCCAGGAGGTTGCTGTGAGCTAGGCTGATGCCACTCTACTCTAGCCTGAATGGGAGTGAGACTCTGTCTAAAAAATAATAATCATCATCATTTTATTTCAACAAAGAAGAGAACAAGAGGTCTTGGCCCCACTATGATGAAAGTCATGAAAGCCCAGGAAAGACTATTATTCCATGCTGGGAAAACTGGACTGTCAGTTACTCCAGGCCCCCAACAATATCCAGAATACAAACTGCAGGCATTGTTGCTCAGGAGTTCCAGAATGCTGAATGAAAATTATATTAGCAAAAATGAATGGGAGGCAAGTCCAAGCATGGATGCATTTCTTCTTTCAACATAGTAAATTGGTGTGTGCCAACTGGTAAATTACTAAATGATATTACAGGTTTCAGAAGGGGTACTACACCCCTTTTGAGATGGAAAAAGCAGTTTGAGCCCCAGTTTCATTTGCTTCATTTTCTTACCCTGATTCACTACTGCATCAGCTGCGTTAATAATTATACTTTGCGATTTTGTATCAGTCTTCCTGCTAAAAGCTCAAGTATAAGTTGATATGGCACATCACAACTACACAGATGGCACCCACCCCACAGTTCCCACAGCTCTGACTGAATAGCTCATTTGACTTACTAATAAATGTTCCTACTTCAAGATTAAAAACAAATAAGAAAAATTAAGGAAAGTGGTAGAAAGCTCATTTTCATCCCCAATTCACTGGGTATGAAGGGAGTATCTATCTGAAAGGACAAAAACTGAACAGAGCACCCAGGGCACAACACGGTTCCTTCAGGAGCTAGTATACACAGGTGCGCTTGCAGAGAAGTCCTGTCAAGACACCAAGAAGCTGGGATCTAAAGGTGAAGGCCAGGACGGGTGCGGTGGCTCACACCTGTAGTCCCAGCTACTTGGGAGACTGAGGCAAGAGAATAGCCTAAGCCCAGGAGATGGAGGTTGCTGTGAGCTGTGATGCCATAGCACTCTACTGAGGGCAATAAAGTGAGACTCTGTCTCAATAAATAAAAACAAAAAAATAAAGGTGAAGGCTAGACAGTGAATGTGAATATGTAAGAATCAGACCCAAAAGGAAAACCCTTCACTGAGGTGTCTCTACCAACTGTCTGCTTTGGTTTTAATCCCTTGACCTGTAATTTCTTATTTAAGCTAGACACAGTACATTGTCAGAAGTTTGACTAGAAGTGAAATAATGGTTATCAGTCTAGCATATAGCGGTGTTATTGAGATTTATAATCACATTCAAACTGAACTACTTAAAATCCAAAATTCTAGATGGTTATGTTCTTATATGACAGGCACAATAAAATCATCCTGGAAACTTCCTTTACTGCTATTAAGATGCTCTGCCCATGCTGCTAATAAAAGAAGGTATTTTTTCCATTGAAATTCATAAACATCGCTTCTAAATAATATTCTTTGGTAACTATATTTAAATATCTCATCTGGAAATTCCCCCATTAGGAAATTCAGTTATATCAGTGGTCCTCAACCTTCCTAATGCCAAGGCCCTTTAATACAGTTCCTGTGGATCTACAGGTTGAGAACCACTGAGTTATATAAAGCTTTACACGATCTCTGAATACATCAGGGCATAAACGCGGGCAACACAACTGAACAAAGACATCCTCCGTAACCATTTATGAGATGTGAGTATCCTTAAAGCAGGCCAAATCTCTGAAAAATTCAGAATCAACTTATCCTTATGGAAAAAAGAAGTACTACTGATGATCAGATTTAATTAAACTGTACAACAAAGATCACTTAGATGAAGACTAAGTAAAGAGACTTGCTTTCTTTTGGTGATTCAAGTGGTTCTGAAGCATCTACTTACAGGATTATAGTCAAGCTACAAAAAAACCAGACACTTGATTTTGGTAAATTATGTCCAACCATTCTCAGCAAGAGCTTCATTTTTTTCCTGAGAAAAATCACTGTACTTTAAGCCACAGTCTGAACTAGTCAAAAATAATATTTAAGTCTTATACAAGAATTTTCTCAAAAGGGGTTGTATTTTAACTCAATGTTGAGTTCTCATTAGATATTTCTCTGAGATCTAAGAGATCTATAATCTCTTTGGTACAGAATAAGCTTGTCCACTTCTAAGACCAACATTTAGTTATGTAAAACAAGCAATCCTCCAAGTTAATAAAAGGCAAATGTTGTGTATTTGTCAGATATTTTCAGTATGATAATTATTATACAATGGTCAACCACCTGTGAGTAATTTTTATAATAATCCCCAATGTTTTCCAAAACATAAAGAAGTTTTAAATCTTTTGATTTGAAACACCTTCCTCTCAGTCTTCTACGTAAAACAGCACTTATTATCAGCTTCGCCCTTGGCTACTGAGGAACCACACACACCCAACAGGGACCAGAATTCTAGCAGACCAAATGACACAGCAAATCATCTTCATCCTCTTTCTCCCCTACCCACTGAGAACCACTGAATTAGACTCACTAGGGGCTAAAATGTTAAGGGATTATAATAATCATTCTTCAATCAAACAAAGTAGAAGCACATTTACTCTAGTGAATAATTGCGGTACAATTCATAATGTATCCTTGTGGACCGTAAAATGAACCATTGCATGGCCCTTTACATTTCTGGAACATGCTTTAATTGATAAAGAAGGAGGTTTAAGAAAACCTGACCATAAATAATCCTGAATATACAGATGGTTCCAAGTGTTTAGAACTAACTTCCTAAATAGTTCTTTCAAACATTCTCAATCTGAATTTAAAATAATCTACTCTAAATTATAATCCCAAATAACTAATCAAGGTGTACTGAACGCCACCTATTGTCAAATGGTTGCTATGGGCCGTTCAAAGAAAGAAATAATTATAACATTTAAGTGAACATTTAAGAAAAGCGGGGGACAGAGTCACACTTCTCCAAGTAAAGGTGGTAGATGGCAATTCACCAAACTGCCTTCAGAAAATTAAAGAACAAGCGCACAAAAAACAAACTCCTGCATTCAAGGAACTCCAAATTTCTCAGGCACTTAACATGAACTTTGTCCCACAGAATAGTCCAGAATTTTTTTTAGATTCTCTAAGAAAAATTTTACGATCTTTCTGCCCTTTAGTGATATCACTTTCTAAGAATGATGAGAAAGAAAAACCTAATGATAAGATCCTAAAATAAGTGATTTTCATTTTATCCTTAAATTTGAAATGCCTTTTCCAAAGACAAGTCTGTAATTGATAGTATATAAAATGTCATTAATTACTTCAGTGTGTGGCTTTCTTGCTGCTACTGGGCAATTTCCTCATATGAGGAGTGAGCTCCAACAGTACACGCAGACTGATGGATAGTCTTGCCTGGTATTCTCCACACTGATCGTCCCTATCTCCCTCTACTTCTCAGATTACCAGGATTCCTGATGGAAAAGAGGATCTCATGGTCCCTTGAGCTTAGGTGTACTCCCCGCCATATCTGAGTCACTTCAAGAATCTCTTTAAGAGACACTTTCCCAAATCTTAATGAAAGAGACCCTGGAATTAATGGACTCTAAAACTGGATAACTCTTAGACCAGAGACTTGTTTTATCACCCATGCTCTCAGCACATAAAAACAGCATCTTTTTTTTAACAAAAGGCTGCTTTAATCTATAAAACAAATCTGCTGAAGCAAGCACCACTCTGGGGCTTTCAGAGAGAAGTGTGTTAATAATTACACATATTATAAGTGGTTTTCAGGGCAAACTCTAGAAATGTTTCTGGTAAAACAAACAGTCCAAAAATACAAGTTGTCATCATTTAATCAAGAGCTCTACACAGTATATACATGAAAAGTACAATAATAGAAAGGGATATTTTCCTCTACTAAAAAAAGATAATTCTAGAATTTCCACTTGATCTTAGCCAAAAGGCCAAGAAGCAATATAATGCTAGAATTTAAAGACAATTTTTAGAAAGATTAACTAATAATGCCTTTAAGATAAAGAGAATCTGTTCTCAGAGGATTTCTTTAAAAATCAACTAATTCATTCTGACTTCATTAACAAAACCTTCTATCTGATCCTCATACCATGCGAAGCAATTAAGAATTATTACCCCCATTCATCAAAAATAGAATTTGGGGCTCAGTGCCCAAAGCTCAGTGAGTAGGGCACCAGCCACATACACCGAAGCTGGCGGGTTCAAGCCTGGGCCAGGCCGGGTCTGCTAAACAACAACGACAACTACAACCAAAAAATAGCCAGGCACTGTGGCAGGCACCTGTAGTTCCAGCTCCTTGGGAGGCTGAGGCAAGAGAATCGCTTAAGCCCAAGAGTTGGAGGTTGCTGTGAGCTGTGATGCCACAGCACTCTACTGAGGGCTACATAATGAGACTTTATCTCAAAAAGAAAAAAAAAGAAAGAAAGAAAAAGAAATTGGGATTGAAACAATAAAGCAATTGAACAGGTCCATCCAGAGGCAATACATACTTAATCATTATACAACATCCTTTTAAATCATACAAGTTTCCACTGATTATTAAACTTTTTATTTTAAGTATTTATTTATACTGCAGCCACAAACTCCTTGGCTAAAGCCAACCTCCCACCGCAGGCCCCCAAGGAGCCGAGACTACAGGTGTCCAACACACTGCCACATTCTTCTTTTGGGGGCAAGACACAATTGTAAGAGGGACATTACCTAACAAATGCAATCAGTGTAACCTGGTTTCCTGTACCCTCAGTGAATCCCCAACAATAAAAAATAATAAAAATAATAAAATTCTTCTAACAAAAATCCCATTAGCTATGGTTTGAGAACACTGCCTTTTGTAGAACTAAACATCTGCTCATTATATTTCCACTGAATCACTTTGTGTATCTCAGCAATAATATATCCTCTTTCCTCTCTTCTCTTTCTTTTTTTTTTTTTGAGACAGAGCCTCAAGCTGTCCCCCTGGGTAGAGTGCTGTGGCACCACAGCTCACAACAACCTCCAACTCCTGGGCTCAAGAGAGTCTCCTGCCTCAGCCTACCAAGAAGCTGGGACCACAGGCGCCCGCCACAATGCCCAGCTATTTTTTTTTGCAGCCGTCATTGTTGTTTGGTGGGCCCAGGCTGGATTCGAACTCGCCACCTTGGGTGTATGTGGCTGGCGCCTTATCCACTTGAGCCACAGGCACCGAGCCTCTTCTCTTTCTTTTAAAGGAAATGACAGTAACACATCAACTTACTACAGCTTAGCCTGTGACAGTTGATGGTTCCCAAAGTTAACTGCACTCTACCATCCCACGTGCATGTTTCATATTGGAGACTTGAGCGTTCTTCCCAAGAAGAGCTGGGATCTATGCTCCCTCCTTGCTAATTCTGCATCTGAGGAGACTGTGACTGAGGCATAAGAGACCCTACGTAACTTCTGAGGTTCAGTCATAAGGGAAATACAGCTTCCTCAGAATGCTCATTCACTGAACCCTGCCGCCACCAAGCTGCAAGGAAGCCCAAAGAGGCAAAAAGAGAGGTCATTTGCAGGTATTAGTCTACAACCCAGCCTAGATTCCATGCAACAACCACCCGCATCAAACACCAGGCATGTAAGTGAGCTCGCCTTCAGCAGCCTTCAGGTGGTTCTAGCCCCCAGCCATCTATACACCACTCAGCCAGGCTTTGGAGTCTTCCTGGCTAAGATGCCGGACATCATGGAACAGATAAGCGTCCTTCCTACCTTTTCTGATTCAGTCCCGCAACACTGAGCAAAACGCCACCAAGTTTAGGCAGCAACAACAAATAGAACTCCCCTATCCAGAATACAAACGCAAGAAATGGAGACCGAGAATAAAAGACTTCTTTCCCTACATTCAAAATGAATATCCCAAATTCTGTGCACTCTAAGAGCATTAGATTTACTGACAAGAGTCTCTCAGAATCTCATGCACCTTTTATTAGAAGTACAAATAAAATAAGAGGCAACAGGAACTTACTGTAATATCTTCATCCCATGCGCATGCCTCTTTTAGGATGTCTTCTCTGATGAAACCTCATCTCAGTTTGTCGTTGAGGCTCAAATCAAAGACTACTGCAGCTCTAAAGTCTTTCTTCATCTCATAAAATGAATTGTTTGTATGCATAAAATACCTGTTTAGCCCTCTATTTTAATACAATTTTTTACCCTGATGTATGTATTGTATAGTAATTACTTGTCCACAGGTCGCTTTCCTTCCCTAAGTTGTAGGTCTTTGAGCACAGGGCTATTTCTTTTTTAACCTCTGTATTACAAATATCTAGAATACAGGAGGTGGGTAATCATTACATTTTTGCTAAATAAACAAATGAATCTGGTTATCCAATTTCCAAATTGACAGCAAATAAAATGCAGAAAATTAAGAAACAAGAAAACACACACATGGGCTGGGTGTGGTGACTCATGTCTGTAATCCTAACACTCTGGGAGGCCAAGGCAGGAGGATCACTTGTAGTCAAGAGTTTGAGACCATCATGAGCAAGAGCAAGACCCCCATCTCTACAAAAAATAAAAAACTGAGCTAGGCATAATGGCATGCGCTCTGTAGTCCCAGTTACTTGGGAGGCTGAGGCAGGAGGATCATTTAAACTTAGGAGTTTGAGGTTGCAGTGAGCTAGATAATGCAACTGTACTCTAGACTGGACCAGACTCTGTCTCCAAAAAGAAAAAACTCAATACATACACACAAAAAGGCAGGAATCAGTGAATAAAAATAAAAGGCTAGAGTTCCTTTGTAGGAGCTGCAGTTTATAATTACTTAGTGAAGAGACACAAATTAGTGTCTTAAAAGATCTCATGGATCTCAGTGAATTTTAGCACATTTCAAATCAGTTTTTAAAAAAAAGGAAAATACAGGCCAGGTATGGTGGCTCATGGCTGTAATCCTAGTAGTCCGGGAAGCCAAGGCAAGTGCATTGCCTGAGTTCAGGAGTTCAAGACCAGCCTGAACAAAAGTGAGACCCTATCTCTAACAGGAACCAGGCATTGTGGCAGTCACCTGTAGTCCCACTACTTGGGAAGCTGAGGCAAGAGAATCTCTTGAGCCCAAAAGTTTTATGTTACTGTGAGCTGTGATGCCATAGCACTCTACTGAGGATGACAAAGTAAGACTGTGTCTCAAAAAGAAAAGAAAAGAAAATATTATGCAATTTCTAAGTATGTTTTCCCTAAATGACTACTTTTAGGGAAAGTACTACTGGGAGTGCACAAAGGAATGAAAAACAGAATCCAATTAGAAACACAAGAGACCTCATTTTCTGGAGGTTTTATAGAGCTACTGTTGTCTAATAGTATCATTTTCTTTATATTATTTTTGTTGCTTTCCCTTCCTACCTTCGTTCTTAATGTCCCTGTTTTGATTACATTATAGAACCTTGACATACTTCTCTCTCAACTGACCTAAGCTGCTATCCTATTTGGGATGTCACACAGAGTCGGTTTAAAGTGTGACTACAATACTTCTGTCCAAGTCTCTCCAATAGGACAACATTTTTTAAAAAGCAGCACGATACAGACAAAATGACAAGGAAGTATTACCAGTATGTCTCTAAGACATGTCAGGAGTGCTTTGCAAAAACTAAAAAAATAAAAATCTTTACCACTTATTAAGTTCATAATCACCTTAAAATTGCCCAGATTTGTTAAGTAAAAAGGCCTATGACCAGTCTCTCTTTTCTTTCCATTCTTGACATCACTTATCTGTTTTCTAAATATGTGATTTCTCAGTTTAAATATTAATTCAACAAAATTAATAATCACATCATTCCCTGAGCAGCCTTTTCTGTCTAGGAAGGAGAGGAGCTGCGTCTAGGTCTCTACATCCCACTGAAGAAGGTGCAGGGCCAGATTCAAGGCCATCAGCCTATTAACGTTCCACCTCCAAAAGCCCTGCTTTGAGGAACAGAAGATACCCTCATTTAGTTTTGCTCTTTCTGAAGCTTCAAAGTTCCACGCTAAGCACCATTCCAGGGTTATTCAAAGTCTTGCGTTGTTCACTGTTGTTTCTTAGGTGCCAGTAGTATCTTTCCTGCCCACAAATTTCACACCGGGATTTCTCTGTCTACATTAAGAACACAGCATAATTACTACTTCTCGGCTGGGTTAAGTGGGTCAGACTAACTAGCCACCTTTCTGGCATATACTGCACTCCTGTGAATGTTTTTTTTACCTTTACTGCCAGCCTACTTCTCAAAATGAGAATGAATCCCAGATATCTACTGTGATTCATGAGGGAAGAAAGGGCTCTACTTTTAATAAGGTTCCAAAGTAGGAAAGAGAAAAGATGAGTCTAAATAGAAACTAAGGAAGATGGAAATAATTTTAGGGTAGGAAAAAGTCAGCAGGGAGAACACATAAAAATACTACAAAGAGAAAAAAGAAATAGAAACTTACAAATTCAAAGTTATGGAGTAGTCAAGTATTCAAGAAACTTAAGTTACCATGCTCCAAAAAGCCCCAGGAAATTTTTATCTCCATAATGTTACTCCAAAGAAGTATTTTAATACAAGTTTCCTATTTTACCCAAGCATGCTATAAAATTAACATCTCAATCTCAACCCTTCTCCTTGGTCTGTTCCTAAAACAGAAATCTACTACTTCCTAGAAGAAAAAAAAAAATACCTCCACTTATTAGATGGTAAACATCCTCAGTCAGGTTATTACCCACTCATTACATGGCTTTAATCTGCCAGCAGAAAGTTTGCTTATGCTCAGACCTGAGGAGACTTCAGAAGAAACCTGCCATGAAAATATCCAAGAATGCCTCCATCTCAAGCAGTAACTCTCATAAACACCTGCTTCTCCGGCCCTGATCAAAATCATTAACACATTTAAAAACTTAATTTCCTAACACTTCTGGAGAAACTGAAGTCTGAACACTCAGTAGCATACACTCCAAAATCAACATAATAAGTGCATCCTCTTAAGGACAAATGACTCTTTTAAAAAAACCCTAAATGTCTAAACGAGGCACAATGGCAAGTGCTTAAAGTCCCAGCTACATGAGAAGCTAAAGCAGAAGTATTGCTTGTGCACCCCTAGAGTTCAAAGTCAGCCTGGGCAACACAGTAGGGACCAGTCTCTTTAAAAAAAAAAAAAAAGAAAGAAAAGAAAAGAAATACAAAGAAAACAAACAAGGCTCGGCGCCTATAGCTCAACGGGCTAAGGCGCCAGCCACGTACACCTAAGGTGGCGGGTTCGAATCCCCAGCCCGGACCCGCCAAACAACAATGACGGCTGCAACCAAAAAATAGCCGGGCGTTGTGGCGGGCGCCTGT
>CAUYTI010004001.1:0-11804 GCA_963575145.1 Galago senegalensis | reverse complement strand
GCTGCAACCAAAAAATAGCCAGGCGCTGTGGCGGGCGCCTGTGGTCCCAGCTACTTGGGAGGTGGAGGCAGGAGACTCTCTTGAGCCCAGGAGTTGGAGGTTGCTGTGAGCTGTGATGCCACGGCACTCTACCCAGGGGGACAGCTTGAGGCTCCGTCTTAAAAAAAAAAAAAATTCTGAGAGTTTATCAAGACGTCCCTGATTCCTTTGAAAAGGAAAACCATTTATCAAGTACGTGGCATTGCACAGTGGGTGGAGACAGCCGGCTGAGAGTCGAGAGAATCTCGTGTGGAACTCCAGCTTCTTAGTTAACCTACACTCAAGTCAATAAAATAATCTCCATTTTATTTGCTTCATGCGTAAAATGAGAGTGAAGGATGACATGGGGGGGAGACCATGCACCCTGTGGAGTGGGCAACCGCACTCCACCTCTGTCTTCTGCACTGCGGAGTGGTTTATAAACTCTCAGCACTCGGGCGTAGACGGTCCTCAGCCTCACACATCCCAACCGCCCTTCCCCTGCTGCCTCTCACATCAATTTCTCTTCATTATCTTCTGAGCTCTATTTATTTGGCTTAATATATTTAATTATATGACAGATACTAATAGCTCCTTTTCATTTGCTCAGATTCTGAGACGTGGACCAGGGACAAAGTGCCCCCCCAGAAAGACACACTCGGGGTGGGCTGGGCAATGGGCCGGCCCCCACAAGAACCCTGAGAGCTCAGCCAGGGAAAGACGCAGGCCAGCCCCAGACAGTGGCTGGGAGAACTGGTGCTGAGTCGTCACCTAGGTAAAAGCTGACGATTCTGTATCTGTTTTATGTAGGGTCTGTAAGCAACTTAGGCCAATTATTCACAGACGTTCACCCCTCCTCAGTTACCTGGACGTGTGATCTGTGTGCTGGAATCAAAACAAATTCTAAATGCACATCCTGAAATCCTGAGCCACACACTCGGATTTCTCTCTCCCGTGTCACTGGCCTTTTAAATGTTTTGTGTCAATAGCTTGACCTTAGATTTGCTTGTCCAAAAAGGTAAGGTCGTTTTATGAGCACTTTCATTCCAATTTCCTAGATGTCTTTTCTGATTAGAAAAACCTATAAAGTACGTAGCTTTAAATTTATAGAATCATCATTCCTGAAGGTTCTGCCGCCCTTCACGCTCAGAGATGGCACTGCTGACCCAGGCATGGCAGAGCATGTGCTCAGAGTCCTAGTCATGATCAATTCATTTCTTCTTTGTCCATCCCACCATAGTGTCCTGTCACCCAGCAAAGGGTGTGTGTTCCTCCCAGCCCTGGGTCCAGATGGCCCATCTGCACCAAGTCAGGCTAGTTTAGCCCGTGTAGCTGCTAATAGCTTTTGGGCCACGCCCCCATCAGAAGTACCTTCTAACTAGCAATGTGAGTGATGGGTGATATGTGCACACTTGCAAAATTTCAAAAAAATAAACCCAATGTTTTGTTGTATTAACAATGTGAATTTCTATTCTATTTTCATCCATTTTTTTTTTTACTTTTGTGCAAAATGTCTATATGCATTAAATTTACTTACAGTTAGAAAGGAAGGATTGGCCTTGTGTGTTGAAAGAACCCCCTGGAGAGTGCCAATTGTCACTTCTCTGCACAAGAATTCTGCACACTGCCCCTCCCAGAAGCCCAGGGCTGATGGAAGTGGTCCTGACCTCTGCTGTCCAGCGTGTCCGTGCTGGGCTAGGCTGGGCTGAGTGGGCTGGGTTTGCCTGAGTCTCTGAGGCCCAGAGTGGCTCTGCTTCTCCTACTTGGCCTCAGCCAGAGGAGTGGGGGCCTGGGAGCTTCTCCACAGAGTGTCCTCCAAGAGGAAGTCCTGAGTGTGTTCCCAGGGTCACAGAAGCCAGTAAGGGCACACAGATACCACATGTGCTGCTCAGCCTCTGCTGCCTGCTCTTCTGCTAACAGCCCCTTGCACAGAATGTCCCATATCTGGGTCTGAGCCAGAGTGGGCAAGTGGGGATGTGGGTAAAAAACCGGGGTCATTAATATCATAGACCACAGAGATTTATGAGGGAAAAATGTGACTTTCGGTGCATGGTACCATTCTAAGTCAAATGAACTGGAATCAGACCATAGGTGGTCTCCTTAGTGCTTGGAAATGATGTGTTCCACTTATCCATGAGAAATCTGTCCCCTTCTATCTATGAAATAAGATAGAACATACTGGTCTTTGCACTTGACCAATATTTTAGGTAAATGCAGACAGGAGAGGAAGATTCTAAGTGCATTAACTATTAGAGAGAATAGTTAGAATACCATGTTCTTTAACAATGAGGTGGTCTCACAATAAGGAAATTATTTTAATTCACACGCTGGATGGGTGAAGACACTTCTGCAAAACACGCTGGGCCTAGCCTAGCAAAAACGATGGCTGAGGAATCCAATTTCACACCACTGAGCTAAAAGATGTTTTTCTTCCCTAGCAACCAGTAGCAATTGCAAATATCTATTTCTCCAGTGTATGTTTTTTCCAAAAGAAAAAACACCACAAATAGGCCTGTGCAGCCCTGACCAAGTCACACTTTTTCTGATGCAAACTTAGAAACAGAGAAAACTTTTCTGTATTTTTAACCAGTCTATTTTTTAACCAGTTTACCAGTCATTAACAAATGGTGATTGCTGTGGCAAAATTCTGTTCAAATTTATTTTTCAGAAATACTTCTGTTACCTAATATGTAAATGTGTGGCCTTATGTTCCCAATGTTCTCATATCATGGGCTATTTCTATCACCTAAAATGTTCATAGGATGAGATTATTTTCAATGCATAGTTAAGTAAAAGAGGAGAAAGATATAAAAGAGTTTGGTTTTCTGTGAATTCAAACCATATACTTTCAGGAAGGGAAAGCAGAGCTGTGGATACAGCTGTCAGTTATCGAATAATAGGGCATCAATTAAGCTATCAGAGGTCTGTATTTTATAGGTGAGATCAGCGGGCATGGGGGAGCTACTGGATTGAAGACTGATTATCCCCTGCCTTCCAAGGAGTCCTAACAACTGTGGAAATGCCAGGAAGTGGATTTGAATCTAAGGAACTCTCGATATTTACTTGAAGAGTTATGAAATAAAATGCCTGATTTTATGTCTAGAGGGACCTTGAGGAGACAGCATGGTGCACTGGAAAATCAGTTTGAAAATGAGACGTTGGGTCATAATTCCCAGAAATATTACAGAGTAACTGTTTGAACTTGGGGAAATTGACTTAAACCCTGAGCTGATTTCTAATCAGTAAAGAACAACGATACTTAGTTAGGGGACTGTGGGTCCTTTGTGTAAATAGTACAGTGTAGAACAGACACGTAAATGAGAAGAAAATGTAGCCTGGCCACATGGTAGTTTGTCCTGTCTGACAGTATGATGTGCTCTCTGGGTTTGATTCCAGAACATATATTTAACTTGGCATTGCTCATAAATGGCCAACTATAAGGCAAGACCATTTGGCCTCTGCTGGAAATTTTAATCTAGAAGAAAACTGAAATGACAACAAGGAGGGTAAATGCACAGAGGACATCTCATGGATGCCCACCCTGTCAGGTGAATTCCTGGTGGGCTGAGTTGCTCAGACTGGTCAGCCACATTGCAGATGTTGGAATTGCAAGGTTTCACCTTTGATAAGTAAAAAGAATTGACTCTCTGAATGTTGAATGTATGTTTCAAAGTTTATTTTTCTATAAACAACTCAGAGAATTAAGTCCCAAAATGGGGAGGGGGCAAATAGTCCAGGGGAAAACTCACAAGAGTCCTGAGCAGATCAAACTGGATTCGGATCCTGTCTCCAAAAATAATAGTTACGTGGGTTCCTAAACCCTCCTTGGTCTTGAGTTCTATACCACCTGTAAAATAAGGCTCATAGGTGAATTCTGTGCTTTAAGTAAGTTATACAAACTGACAAGAGCATGTTCTGTCCTCCGTTAAAACTCTTCCCAAAGTCCTCTATCTCCATTAGAATTGAAATCAGCATTTTCTGAGATATAGAAGCATATGTGTATCTTTTAAAAAATAATTGTCAGATATAAGTGTGCGGTCAGTTAATTAAGCAAAAATAAAAATGACAGGGAAAATACTGTTTTTCTTACAGAAAAATGCATGCCAATTTTCATTTATATAAAATGTTAACTTTCCTGGAATGCAAGTTTTCAAATTCCATACTGATATGTTTATGGGAAAATGCAACAACCAGGGCTCTGCGGTTCCTCCAGTTGGCTCTCCTTCTCCTGTTGCTCTTGTGATTTTGTGACTTTTGTCATCTACGTTTGTGTCTTACACAGCTTTTGCCTTGGATCTCCCTTGTTTCAATCCTCTAAACCTGTCAAAAATAACTTAACCTGTTTTATTGTTCCCATAAATTCATATGTAACTGGTAGCTAAATCCAATTTGTGTCACTTCATCTTTCTTTGCAGCCTATTCTAAATCTCACAGCATGTTTCAAAGAAGAGAATGCTATTAACACCACACAGCCAGCCAGTGTCCTATCAACGGCTATTATGGTCCCTCCACATTGCAAAGCATAAAACATCCTGGTCTCACCTCCGACATATCACAGAAAGGATTTTCAGCCTTATTATTCTGTGTGTGTGAATGAGTGTGTTATGGAGACATGGACTGTTTTATAGATGTTTGTACACAATATTGCCTTTAATTCAAATGTACATCATTACCAACACAATTTAAGACAATGCAACAAGGAACTTCTAAACACCATTGAATATAAAATGGCTCCATGTTATAAAATTAAATAATCTAATATTTAATAATTGAATCTTAAGGGTGGGTTATAACATGATAAAGTTGAAAATAATATTTCAATTGATGTGTATGATTTGATTTAATTGATCAATGTGACTATAAAGTAATCTCAAAGAAAGCCATATTTAGAGTTAGACTTTAATAGCACAGATGAAAGTATTTTCTTGTGATCATCCTCTTTATAATATTAAATTAATATCAAATGCACACTCTAATATTCTTCAATTGGAGAGGTTCACATTGGATTAGTCAATATTCTTAGCTATGGAATGCTTAAAAACGAAAGTTTCATCACTTTCAAGAATTTATTACAACTTGAATATTAGGAAATATATTTCCCAAACTTTTTTTGGCTGATAGATTATAATAACTAGCATAAGAACTCTGCCACAAAGAAGCGATTCATACATGTTTAGGATATCTGGAAAGACTTGTTTTCTTTAAAGCCTTTATTGTTTCAATCACATTGCTCTTAATTTTTAAATAATAAAGTTTTGTTTTGAAATACTAGGTCATATAGGTAGGAAAAATTTTATCTGATTTATAAACATGAAATTTATGAAATATAAGTTATTATTTACATTAATTCAAAAAACATAAATTTAGAAAGAATAGGTATGTATGCATTATTGATATTTTGGATAGAATACAGTTACCATTAGTATGCTAAAATTTTTCTAAGACTTATATGCAAGGTGAGCAACTAGTCAAAATTGGAAGTTAATGTTAAGTTTATCATCCTAGATGTACCTTGCTGTGATATAATCAGAGGAAGTAAGAGGAATGAGGTTTAGACAAACTCTGCTAGTTCCCTCCTCTACCTCATGAGTGCTAACAGGTCTCTGGCCAGGGAATAAATAGTTTCTGGTTTGGTTTTTACTACTCCTCACCACTAATCCAAACCAGTGATGTTCAAATGAAATCCACGAGCTTTCAAACCTTGACTTACCTCTCTGCAGCTGAACAATGACCAGGATGGAGAAGAACCAATGAAGGTGTTTTATGGTGACTTCACAGAGCGATTTTATATCTACTGGATTTAATGATAAAAATGGGTTCTCCTACTTATGCGTCTGACATATTCTTTCCTTTTCTTGTGGTTATTTGGTTTTGAAATATATTAGCTTGATCCTCCACCTTCAACCAGAAATTCTTGTCTATTTGTATGTGGAAGTGTGAGTGTTTGGAATTTTAAAATATCCCTTCTTGTTCACAGTTTGTCTGGCAACAGTTCTATTGTATTAATTTGTAATTAGAAAATGCTTATATTTCAGAACACTGTGGTAAAGCATTATGGGTAAAGTAACAGGAAATAAATTTGAAGTGATGAACTGAGGATACTGTGCCATATCCCAGACCCAGTCTGAAGAGTGGAATTTGTAACAGTTGCCTAAAATTTGCAACAGTGTTAATGGCTGGCCATTCAGACGGCTCTTTACTGTCTGGCCCTTCACTCTGCTCCTGCAACAATGTTACTGTCTGGCCCTTCACTCTGCTCCTGCAACAATGTTACTGTCTGGCCTTCACTCTGCTCCTGCAACATTGTTACTGTCTGGCCTTCACTCTGCTCCTGCAACATTGTTACTGTCTGGCCTTCACTCTGCTCCTGCAACATTGTTACTGTCCGGCCCTTCACTCTGCTCCTGCAACATTGTTAATGTCTGATCCTTCACTCTGTACTGCAAAAATATTAATGCCTGGCCTATATCTCTGCTCTAGCAGGAACATTAATATTTAGGTCTTTGCTTTTGTAACTTTAATATTTGGTTTCTCACTTTGTAGCAGGGGCTGGTGTGTTGTTCCATATTTTAGTTTTCCTATTCCAGAATGTCCTGCCCTACTTCTCCTCTCCCATTATAGGCCAATGTAACAATATCAAAGCTTCCATTTTCTTGCTGAAATCTTTGATAATCATCTTTGATTCCAAAGATGTTCTAACAAATGTAGGCGTATATTATTAGTTATTTGAGTGAATCTATTGTAGCTAGAATTTAAATATATTAAGAGACAGTCACCACTGTGGGTGTATCTTCATACATCAATGGACTGACTGTTGGAAGCTCTTCATTCATTGGGCTGGGGTCACGTGACTGAATGTTAGTCCCAGAGTCTGGTGACCTCAGTTCCATGAAGTCTGTCACTATATTACTTACCTTCACATAACTTATATTTTTATCCTCAAGATGAAGGTATTAAAATATTAATTGATACTATTAAAATTAAAACTATCTTTTGAAACAAATAAAAATATTATACTAACCACATATTTTTATTGTGAGAGTGTTTAGATGTAACACAGTTTTTATTTTACAAACAATATATTTTGCTCATTTCACTGTGTCAAGGAGTCGGTAAGCTGCGGCTGCCAAGGTGCCTGCCAGGCCACATGCTGAAGCCTGACCTTGGACAAACTTATCTCTGTTTGCCAAGCAGAACTGCAGCAGCTTGGTCAGTCTTTTAAAAGAATGAAGGCAGGAAGCAGAAGACATCAGACTTGGTGTTCCGATTTCCATATCAATACTCCAGCTCGCTGAGTGATAAGGAACTTCAAATTAATGCTGGGGTCAGGGATCCTGAATCCTATAGAAATGTCTGCATAAGTCTTATTTAACTCAATCAATATTATGTAATATCAAAGTTTAAAAAGTTAGTTAATGACTTTCTGAAATGTTCCCAAGTGAATTCAGGGAGATAAGGGGGGACAAAGGGTTAGAGGAACAGAGAGGGAAGGAGGAAGGGCAGACCAAGGAGAGCGTGGCGTGGGTCTGGCATGCTCCCTGGATAATATGATTCAGCATTGGGGGGAGCTTTCCTGTGTTTTAAAAATATGTATTATTACATTCTGGATTTTAATTACCTCAAAACAACACACGTGGATACAGACTAATTGAAAAAGTGAATAGGGAGAATCATTGAACAGTTCAACTTAGATAATTTCTCAATCATATGTAATATTATTATGTTAAAATAAAAAAAAAAACAGGACTTAGGATCAAAGAAAATGTTTTCCTAATTTCTGATTCCTTTATTCAGGCCTTACTGGCAAGCTAGAAATAATTAATTATCACACCATTATTTTTACATGAATAGATCCTTCTAAATGCTAAATCAATTGTTTTATTCAGTTCTTTAATTTCTTTTTATCACCTTATTTATATTATTAATCCCCAGAGCAAAACCTTTACTCATGTATCAAACAATAGCATATCATGTGTGCCTGAATTTTGAAATTAATCCCATGCCTGAATTGTAAGATCTAAATTAATAAGAGTTGTTATATTAATGTTTGCTAATTACATCACAGGTGCCCATCTTTCATTTAAAATGTGCTGTAGACATGTGAATGCAGAGAAATAACGCTTTCAGCACCTTAAAAATAGCACACTGCATTAACAGGAAGTCTTCCCGCAGGTTTTAAATACTCCAAATAAAACCTTTTCTTTTATTTTCTTTCTTTCTTTTTTTTTTTAATGTATTGATGATCTCAAAAGACAGGAAAAGAAACTCATAATATTTCAGATATAAAGGTAAACGCTGAGAATGTTCTAAGAAGGTGAATGGTGCCTGAGAGGACGGGACAGATTGCTGGGAATATAGATTCAAAGCCCGGCATTTTATCATCTTTGAGACAAAAGAAGCAGAGCTTGGGACTACAGGAAGAGCCTGGCACAGAATAACCTTTCAATAAACATCTCCGAATATTTGAGGCAGAAATAAGAACTGAGGCCAAAGATCTTATAGCAATCCAGCACCATGGAAGTGTTACAGCCACAATTCCAGCAGAACGGCAAGAGAAAGAAAACGCACAGCAATACAGGAGTTAAACTGGGAAACGTATCTGCCTGCTCGGCCTCCGTGTGAAAGCAAGCAGAAAAAGAATGAGCCGCCCTTGAGAAGATCATCATCGTCTTGAGCTTCACTCGAGTGGAGAATCTGAATTTAAATCAGTGTGAGGTAGGACTCCGAGTTGGGAAATAATATACAGTGGGTGGTGCGCCGGCAAACACGGATGTAGACCTCTCTGGTGATCATCCCCATGTGATTTTCAGGGAAAACATTCCAGTCCTGTCAAGGTGAGGCCCATGGAAATAATGGCCAAGTCACACTCATCCTCCCCGAACAAAAACCAGTGTTCAGAGCCGACTCTGAAGTTGGACTCGAGATTTCAAGCCATGGAGCCATAGTCAGAAGCGGGAGCTTGAGGTGTTGGTGGGACATTTCCCGTATTTCCAGAATCATAGACTAAGATGCAAAGCAGAGGATAAAATCTCAGTGAGTCACAAAAGCCCTAAAAAGCCAGATGAGCACCCCCCTGGAAACGCCCCTTCCCACACCCCCAAACATCGAGAGCTCTCTGAGCAGAGCAGAGAGGAGGAGAAACTTCCTGAGGCCACCTGCACTCACCCCGGGGCAGAGGGCTGAGTCTTCACTTTCACTGTCTCTTCAGAGGGAGCAAAGACACGTTTCTCCTGGCCTCACTCCCAGGTCACTGGAGTGGGGTTCTAGTAAAGTCACCACCATCCCTGCAGACACAGGAGCCTGGCATCTCATCACTGGCTAAATCCCCCCTCCCTATTGCACACGTTCACATTGGAACAGCAAAAATCTAGAGATCTGACTGTGAAAACATGCTGGTAATCAGGTATTTAGCTTTCCACCACTTTGGAGAAAATTATCCATTTAATGTCCTGGTTTTTTGACTCAAACTAGGAGGACTAAAATGTAAGCATGGACATCCAGAGTTACACAATTAGAACTTAATAAGAGGTTCCTAAGATATCCATAACCACGTTTGTATTTGTGCCTTTTGAAATGTTTTTTCTTTGCTATTCATTTATTTTTATTTCCATTCTTATTTTCTTTTTCCTGATGCAATAAAGCAATCAAGAGAAAATGTTCTATGAAATACATGCTTTTATTCTTCAATTCTACTCTTAAAACATAAAAAAAGGCCATATGATTCAGGACTTAGGATTCACAGTGAGTTCTGATTTTATGATAAGAAATGATTCTATAGATGTAGAAATAATAATAATAAAGAATCTTAATTCACCTGAAAGGGTGAATACCCTGAGTCACTGGAGAGCTCAGATTTTAGAATAAAAGGTCGGAAAACTGAACAGGAAGGTTAATCAATCAAGGGCAGTTTCAAAGAGTGGTACAAACCCATGAGATGTGTCAGGAAGACTAATGAATTACATCAAATTAAAGCCTAGGAAGAGCTGATGCTTGCAAAAAGTATTGAAAATGACAAAAATGTAGACTTTCAGAAAAAGAACTAAAGCTTTTTAAAAGAAAAGAGGGAAAAGTTGATTCCATTTCTTGAGGCATAGATGCTATAAATGAAAGCAACGCAAGTTGCTTAGTCAAATATGAAGTTTATTCATCCTTTTCTAGAACCACTAATTACTTAGTTACCAAAAAACCACAGTAAGTGTGACATTGCTCGGCCTTGAGTGCTAGCTGTGCTGTTCTCATCCGTGCATCCCCCAAATCAATATCAACTTGGTTAACCTCTCTAACTCACTGATAAATATATATTAGTTTTGGTTTCTTGCATGGTTATTCTATAAAGTGAAAAAAAATGAAATCTTTTTTTTAAGTCTTGATTTGCTAAAAATGAACAGTTTATGATTACCAACACTGTATCTCTTGTTTTCATCTTTACCTGAAAAAAGTGGTGTTTAGATTCTTTGGAGTAAACTCAACTTTATTCAAGAAGAACTAATTCCAACTTAGATGAGAAGATAAAATAATTGATTTAAATTTGTTTTTATATTTACCAGATCCTTCCTAGAATGCTGAAAAGATGTAGATATTACTTGGAAATTTTAATAATTAACTCAAAGTCAGGTAAAGAAAGAAAAATACAAAAGTAAGTATCTTAATTTCCAAATGGCAGGTGTTGGAGTCCAGTGCAGCCAAGTAAATGACCTTGAGCTTGAAAGTAATCTCAGAATACTTCTGAGACTTTATATTAAGAAACACAGGCAAGGAAGCAATGATGAACCCTGACTGGACAACTGTAGCACCATCACTCCTTTCTAATGGCATCTCCATTTTTAGTAGAATCTCTAGACTGAAGAGCAAGGAAATTTTACAGACACTGAATATTTTACTTTTTTTTTCTGTTTAAAAACACATCTCATTCTCAGAGGAAATTGGAAAAATATCTGGCTATATTTAAGCAAATTATTACATGTTAGAACAAAGCCATCCAGACTTTTAACAAATGTAACATTGTCACATCAAGTGCAGGTTTTCGGAGGAAAGCTGCCCAGTGGGGTCTTGTTCTGAGTCCTCTGCATTCAGAAGGCCTGGATGAGGCCTGTGAGAATGGCTGGACCAAGTGTGAGAGTTTCAAAAAGCTGCACCAAATAATATTTTGAGGATTATATTACCTTAATAATTTAAGTACTCTAATTAAAAGCATAAAAGGTACCAATATGAGAGGAGATTCATGCTTATTTTTCTCTACTAAAAATAATTATCATTTAAATTGAGGGAAAAAAATGACAAAAGTACTTAAATGGCCCAGACCTTTTCTGAGAAAATTACTAAAGGATGAGGTCTAGAAAGAAGAAATGTGTAATGTTCAGTGAGTAATGAGAAAGATGTACACAATTATGATCTAATAAAAAATAAATTTAAGAAAAAGAGTTTAGCTTATGCTATGGTGTGTAAGTTATTATGTGTTATTTGATAAATGATGGTGTGTAAGTTATTATGTATTATTTGATCAGTGATTGTGTATTATGTGTTATTTGATAAGTGATGGTGTGTAAGTTATTATGTATTATTTGATCAGTGATTGTGTATTATGTGTTATTTGATAAGTGATGGTGTGTAAGTTATTATGTATTATTTGATCAGTGATTTTTTTTTTTCTTTTGAATAATATGGTTTTATTACTTTTGTAATAAACAACGTGTTTAGGATAATCTTGCTGAGTTGCTAAGTCTCTTGGGCGGAAAAAAAATCTGACACAGATGATTATAATACATTTTTAATTTTGGTTTTCCTTT